>PVJC01017365.1:0-32580 GCA_004026665.1 Murina feae | reverse complement strand
AGCTGAGGGGCGCAGCTTCACTTTCGCTGCTGCCGCAATGGAAAGGGCTGTTTACTCAGGTCCGGGAGTGGCGGCCGCCATGTTGGCTGGGCTAATTTGCATACAGCCGCTCTGATTGGCTGGTGGGCGTGGCTTACCCTGTCTCGGAGAAACGGTTAATTTTAATATTTCGCTTTTATTAGTTTAGATATATATATATTCTAATAAAAGAGTAATATTGAAATTGACCATTTATTCAGGACGCCTAAGTCAAGCCCACCAGGCAATGATAGCAGCTCTATGCAAATTAACCCAGGCATGATGGAGGCCGGCAGTCATGGAGCTGGAGTAAACAGCAGGCTTCTGTTGCTCCAGGAGTAAACTGTCTGCCAGTTGGCTGGGCTTCTCCAGGCTCAGGCAACAATATAGTTGCACCATTGTTTCAATTACAGAAGCCTCAGAGCTGAAGCAAACAGCAGGCTTCCGTTGCACCAGCAATGGAGGAAACTGCCTGCCTAGGCTGGCTGAGCGTGTCTACTAAGGCAACATTCTTTCAATTATAGAAGCCATGGAGCTGAAGGAGACAGGAGGCTTTGTTACCTGCCTAGGCCCTGGCTTAAAAGAACAGTGTATCAATTATAGAAGATAAATAAACCCCAGAAACCTGCTTCCAGCCAGCCTTGCTGGGACATTGGGTCAATGGGAGCTGTGGGCAGCCTGAAAGCCTGAAAACACCCCTCAGCCCATCACCCAGGCTGCTCATACCCCAATGGGGTGAGGGTCCACACTGGGGGCTTAGCCAGCCTGCAAACAGCCATCAGCCCCTCACCCAGGCTGACCAGGCACGCCAGCAGGTGGACATCCCCAGAGAGGTCCCAAACTGCGAGAGGGCACAGGCCAGGCTGAGGGACCTCCCAAGTGCACAAATTTTTGTGCACCGTGCCCCTAGTTTTAAATAAAACATAGTTTTCAGATTATTACTGAAAGACTCTGAAAATAGCCTCATTCAGTTTGTTCGTTTAATGTAAAATATATCATATGCTTTTTATATTACAATCTTTCTGTCAATCAGCTAGATTAATGATGGTGATCATTAATTTAAGTGGTTGAAATATATCTGAATCCCAAAGAATGAATAAAGAAATGAAACTAACAAAGAAAATAATTATGAAGGGAGAAGGTTGTATCTTTTTCCTAGAAGTAGTTAAATGTGGAGAATTCTCCAGCAAGTCCACAGTGAGCAGGGCCTCTTTCCTGCCCTTGGCTGTGTGCTGGGTTCAGAGGACAAGTCCATCCCAGCTCTGGGCAGTCTGCTCCAGTGGGAGGGAGTCCCTTTGTTCAGCCCCAATAGCCCTGCTGCTCAGATGCTCATTCACGGGTGTGTAGGGAGGGAGTGTCCCCAGCTCAGGAGGTACCTTTGCCGGTGCAGCTGCTGGGATGGGATTTAACTGGGAAATTTCTCCTGGTCTCTCCAGCAGCACAGAGGCGAGGCTGGATTCTGAGCTGACCTGGCATTGCCTGGAGACCTGCAGGTGCGTATGGGCAGGGCTGTGGGCCAGGTGAGTGCTGGGCCTTCCCACCTGTCAGTTCTGCCTGGGAGCTTGGGAGGGGGAACGGCATGGGGAGTCGCTGGCTCAACACCACTCTGGTGATCCAGGTCCTGGAGGGCGGTAGACAGGGCCTGCTTTGTTCCCACAGGTGTGAGAGGCTCTTCAAAGTCTGGGACACCCAGGATGCTTTTATCACATGGTTCTGGGTCCTAGAACTATTTGTGCTGTTGGAATCATATTTTTTTTTTTTAGTTGGAAAATTTCAGTGTCTGAGGTGTAAATTATACACTGGGACCCATTCACACTTCTTCTCTAGCTCAGCACAATGTCCAAGTGTGAGCACAATGCACTGGAAGTGTCAGCTTTCACCACACAGCACCTGGACTGCATCCCAGGGTCACCAGTACCTGGACTGCACCCCAGGGTCACCGTGCAGCTGCTGCGCAGAATGCTTCCCGCCAGCACAGTCACCTGCCTGGAGGCTCCTCAGCCTTCTCTGCACCTTTACCAGCTAGAGGCCCTTGCCTCCAGGGAGCCCTCTGGGCCACTCTCCACCTGAGCCCCCACAGCACTGAGCCTTCATCAGTTCATCAGGTGTCACCGTCTGAGTCGGGTCCTTGCTGGGAACTCGGTGGTGTTTCCTGGGAGACCTGGGTCTCGGTTGTTTGTGTGACTGTGTCTCAGTGAAGGACCTTGAAGTTTGCTGTCAGTAATGCCGAAGGGCCCAGGTTAAGATGTTCCTAAAAGCAAGTGCAGCAATGCTTTTGTCCAGCTGTCCCATTTGTAAACTAGAGTTCTTCTCATTCTGATGGTTCTCTATATTTGCCAACCCCTCCATAGTTTATAAATACTTTGTTAATAAATATGTAGGCGCAAATGTAAGAGTCCACCAAAAACCCAAACCCCTGCTACAGGTGGAGTGGGAGGCATGGACTGTGATCGAGGGAGGGAGGGGGGCAGGGAACAGGCGGTGATGGCAGGTGTGAAGCCTGCTCTCTGGGGAGGGCTGCATGGGCAGCGGGAGTGGTGGAGATACCGGTTAATGCAAAGCCGTGCTGCAAGGCAGAGGCACGCGACTATGTGATGAGTGGCAGTGAGAGTGGGACAGTTTGCCCATGTGAGTCCAGAGTGTGATTCCTCATGCTTCCAAGGTCATATCTTCATTCTATTGGGCAGCAGCAGGGAAAAGAAAACGGTGCTGCAACTGTCTAAACAGTGGAGGCCACTGTGAGGTAGCAGGAAGCCACTCCTTTACCACCTGTCGGTCCCACCTGAGCGTCCTTTGGGGAGAGGATGGTCCTTTGGTGCAGAAGCAAGACTCAGCCAGGTTGCAAGTGCTGTGGCAGGAGGAGGGATTCGGCAGGGACAACTCCCCTTCCTCCGCCTTAGCTCTGCAGGGCCCTGTGGCATATGATGTTGACAGAAACAGCCGTCTATGCACTTGCTCCTGCCCCCCACCTCCCAGCCCACACAGCATGGCCAGTGAGGCGAAGGAAAGGCTGATCAGAACCGGTTCCCAGCCTTTCACTTTGAATGTCCTTTTGACTTTGAACTTCAGTAGCTTCTTTTTAAAACCATGGTGATTGGAATGCCTCAAGCACAGTGTTTCCTAAAGAATCTGTGTTCTATCTCAATGTTTAATGGATGGGAGACATTACTGTTACTTAACTCCATTATCATTGTCATTTTTATATAGTGTCCTGTACATACAGGCAGCTGATTCCCAGTGTGAGTTCTGTTCTACTCACTAAGAGCTTATATTTTCCTTGTGAATTCAGGGGAAATAAAAAGTAACTCGCAGGTGTGATTGAGGAATTTCTGAGCTGGTGGATCAGGCTGATTACAGTCAGATTCCCTGTGCTCTGGAGCCAGATTCAGTTACTGACGTTCCAGTGGGCGAGTAGCTGAGTGAGGTTTGTTCTCACACATGCCATCCTGGTGGTTCTTACAGTGTTACATGCACTGGCTGACTGCTTTTCAGTGGGTAACTGACTCAGACACTCTGACGTGAATTCTGTCTGCCACCTACTTCTTGGCAAACTCAGATTTTAAAACCGTGTTTGGAGCTCACAGAACTAAATGCAGAACAGGGATTTAAATGTGAAGTGCAATCAGGCAGCATTTGAGGGACTGCTGGGCAGGTACTACTGTAGACACAGGAGATAAAGTATTGCTTGTTCAAGCTGGCGTGGGAGCACCGCATTCCTATGGCATGTTATCCGCTGTTTTCTGGGCTGGCAGAGGGAGCAATCAAAAGTAGAGTTTCTCTGTAAGTAAATTCTTCAGAAGTCCACACAGACATTTTATAAACTAACTAGAGGCCCAGTGCACAAAAATTTGTGCACTCGGAGGGTCCCTCAGCCTGGCCTGTGTTCTATGGAAGTCTTGGAATCCTCCAGGGATATCCACCTGCTGGCTACCCCCACTCCCTGGGGGATGGGACCTAAGCTGGCAGTCAGATATCCCTCTGGCAACCCAGGAGCCCTTGGTGGATGTCCACTTGCCAGTGGGGAGCAGGCCTAAGGTGCAGTTGGACATCCTTAGTGCTGTTAAGGAGGCAGGAGAGGCTCCCACCACCGCCACTGTGCTGGCAGCTGGCAGCCTGGTTTGTGGCTGAGCAGAGCTTCCCCTGTGGGAGTGCACTGACCACCAGGGGCAGCTTCTGCATTGAGTGTCTGCCCCCTGGTGGTCTGTGTGTGCCATAGTGACCAGTCATTCCCAGTCATTCTGCTGTTAGGATCAATTTGCATATTACCCTTTTATTATATAGGATAGAGGCCTGGTGCATGGGTGAGGGCTGGCTGGTTTGCCCTGAAGGGTGTCTCGGATCAGGGTGGGGGTCCTACTGGGGTGCCTGGCCAGCCTGGGTGAGGGACTGAGGGCCCTCTTCATGCTGGCCACATCCCCTTCAGGGAGGAGGTCCTGCTGGGGTGCCTGGCCAGCCTGGGTGAGTGGCTGATGTCTGTTTGCAGGCTGGCCACAGCCCCTTTGGGGTAGGGGGGTCCTGCTAAGGTGCCTGGTCAGCCTGGATTAGGGGCAGATGGCTGTTTTCAGGCTCACCACAGCCCTTCCAGTTGGGGAGTCCAGCAGGGATCCTCACCCCATGAGGGTGGAACCATCCTGGAAGCAGGTATCTGGGATTTATTTATCTTCTATAATTGAAACTTTGTTGCCTTGAGCAGAGGCCACAGCCGGCCTAGGCAGGCAGGAAGTTTAGCTTCCTCCATAGCCTGGGCAAGCAAGCCTCCTGTTTGCTCTAGCTCTGTGGCAGCCGACCGCCATCTTGGCTGGGTTAATTTGCATATAGTGCTCTGATTGGCTGATGGGTGTGGCTCGGCTGGTGGGTGTGGCTTAGGTGTGGCAGAGTGATGCCTAATTTGCATATTACTCTATTATTGGATTAGATTAGATACCTCTTCAACCCAGTAAATTAAATTCTGGTGCAATGACCTGTCTTGTTACTTTTCCTAGAATCTATCAAATTCAGCCCTAACTCCAGGCCCAGATAGACCTGGTCCAGGCTGTGGACTCAATGTCATTTCTTACACAAAGGAATGAGCTCAACCCAGCACATTGCGCAACACAGCTTAGCACAATTGCATTTTCATTCTTGGTTGGTTTCTGAACTTATACTCAATGTAACCACTGTGTTCAGTGTTTGCTGCTTCACTGCAGTCAACATTTGCAGTGAGCCTGTTTGCTGAATGATATTCTGATGGGTGCTAATACCCACCCCAAAATGCCAACACTTCCTTCTTGCTAAGCCTCCAGTACTCCTCTCTGACTACAGTACTTCCCCTGTGGCCCCTGGCTCCTATGTCTTTCTCCCAGAATTCAGATATTCAATGTGAAGTTTCCCAGTTAGATAGGCTTCTGGTGTAGGTGGAATTGCTGGGATGGCTAAGTGCCACCCATTGCTGGCTGGTACTCCCACGCAGCTGGCATACCTGCCTTGAGAGGACTATTGAACTACTTGGTTTTAGTGCTCCATATTCCACCATCATTATCTGATATCATGCAATAGTTTTGAATACTGTTGTATTCTCTTTTCATGTACTTCAGTTGATAGTTCATAAGAGCTGTTATCTGGGCAAATGTGGGCTTAGTAATGATCAAGTTAGGAATATGTGGAGCTGGGTTTCCTTGGTGCCAGAGGGGCTTGCTACATAGACTCCCTAGGGAGTAGGTGGGGGACACAGGAGGCCTGTTTATCAAATGGGTGCTTAGCTCAAAGCTAAGAAAATAGCAGTCATGTTAAATGATGACATTAAATTGAAAAAATCCTAAGGTATAATGACAGGTATTACTAATACTTTCTTCCAAGGGAACTCTATAGGCTTAAGTAAGTATGTATCTTAAAAAGAAAGAATGAAAGAAAACATAATCCTTTCACTAGAAAGGCTGAAATAGAGGCTTGCATGGCCGCATCCCAGTAGAAAACACTCATTCATTGGGCCAGAGATGAGCTAGGTGCCTGCCACCAGTTGGACCCTCCCATCTGCGATTCCTGGTGCCAAGAGCAGCCATGTAGGGGGCTCTGCAGTCACTCACCTGGCAACCAGAACACACTTCTGTCAGGACCCATCTGTTTTCCTGTGCTGGTTATTTTTATATATCTTCATCAAGTCTAGTGAGCTGCCTGAAGAGCAGTCAGTGATGGTGACCCAAAAGAAAAATGCCAGACACACACCAATTAATTCTCATTCCAAAAACCACAACAATACGGAGGATGGTACTCAGAGTCTATCTAAAAAGAAATATGCAAATTAACCATCACTCCCTCACTCCATCACTTCATCACAAAGATGGCAGCACCCAAGGAGCTGGAGCGAGCAGGAGGCTTCCTCCCAGCAATGGAGGAAGCCAAGCTTTCTGCCTGCCCTGCCGGCCCTGAGCTCTGCTCAAGGCTACAAAGTTTCAATTATAGAAGATAAATAATTCTCAGATACCTGCTTCCAGCCCATGGCCATGGCCAGCCTGAAAACAGCCCTCAGCCCCTCACCCAGGTTGGTCAGGCACCCCAGTAGGACCCCCACCCTGATCCAAGACACCCTTCAGGGCAAACTAGCCAGTCCCCACCCATTCACCAGGCCTCTATCCTATTTAATAAAAGAGTAATATGCAAATTAGGCATCACTCCATCACAAAGATGGCTTCCCCCATAGCCACAATATGGCGGCACCCATGGCCACAAGATGGCAGTGCCCAGTTTGGCTCAGCCCCGCTACTGAAGTTGTCAGGCCTGTTAGTCAGGCAGGTGGCAGGGAGGCGGGGGCTTGAGGGGCAGAACTGGCGATCAGAGGAGCTGGGGGTTCCCTGCCCAGGCTAGGGGCCTTCACAAGAGGCCTCAGGCTTGGGCAAGTGTGGAGCTGGTGATGGGAGGGGGCAGGGGCAGAGCCAGTGATCAGAGGAATATGAGGGGTCTGGGCACCGGTGGAGCCAGCTAAACAGGGGTGTGGAAGTTCCTTGCCCAGGCCTGCAGCTTTGGCCAGAGGCTGCAGTGAGGCAGGGGCAGAACCTGTGATCGCAGGGATCTTGGAGTCTTCTTCCCAGGCCTGCAGCCTCAGGCAGAGCCTGCAGGCCTGCCTGGGTAGGGGCAGAGCCAGTGATCGTAGGGGTCTGGGGGTCCCCTGCCCAGGCCTGCATCCTTGGCCAGAGGTTACAGGCCTGGGCAGGGGTGGAACCAGTGATCGAAGTGAACTACAGAGGAAATACCTTTTCTTGCTGCTCATTGGCTAAGCTCCCTGTATGCCACTGGTAATATTCTTAGTAACTTGGGTAATAAGAATCCCTAAAGGCAATCTAGGGTTTTTCCACCACACTCCTGGAGAAAAAAATGAAGGTTCACTGCTGGAGGGTTAAGAAATGTCATAACCTTCCCTAACTGGTTTGGCTTTAGTGCATAATATCTCAGCCTGCTGACTTCAGGGTCTGAGTTCAATTCTTGCAGGCTCCTCCCTGGCCAGGGGCCAGGTCAGGGCATATGTAGGAGACAACCAATCAAAGTGTTCCTCTCACTTTGATGTTTCTCTCTGTTTTTCCCTTCTCTTCCACATTCTCTAAAAATCAATCGAAACATATCCTCAGGTGAGGATTAAAAAAAAAAGAAAGAAATGTCATATCCTATGAAAGACACATCTTGAAAATGCCTAAAGAAAGTTGTCATTTTTTCATGGTTGAAGGGACTGGAGTCCGTGTTGATGAAAACACCTTGGTGGCTGCGGTGACTGGCAGTGGCTGCAGCAGCAGGGTGATGGGGCTGGTGGCTTCCCCTGATTAACCTAGTTGCCTCCCACAAAGGGAGGCCAAACTGTGGCTTAGGCCCGCTCCCCAAGGGGATCAGGGAGCAGGCCTAAGTCATAAGTAGGACACCCCCTGAGGGCTCCCAATATGTGAGAGGGGGCAGGCTGAGCTGAGCACCCCCCGATGCATGAATTTCATGCACTGGGCCCCTAGTCCTATATAATAAAAGGGTAATATGCAAATTGACCCTAACAGCAGAATGACTGGTCACTGTGACACACACTGACCACCAGGGGGCAGATGTTCAATGCAGGAACTTCCCCCTGGTGGTCAGTGCACTCCCACAGGGGAAGCGCTGCTCAGCCACAAGCCAGGCTGAGGGCTGCCAGCACAGTGGTAGTGGTGGGAGCCTCTCCTGCCTTCTCAACAAAACTAAGGATGTCCGACTGCAACTTAAGCCTGCTCCCTGCTGGCAATTGGACATCCCCCAAGGGCTCCCAGACTTCCAAAGGGATGTCTGACTGCCAGCTTAGGCCCTGAGGGATCCCAGACTTTGAGAGTGCAGAGGCCGGGTTGAGGGACCCCCCTGAGTGCACAAATTTTTGTGCACTGAGCCTCTAGTATTAGATATTTTCCCAAGCCATCATATTCTTACTTGGGGGTACATGGTTAGACCTGTGGTTTCTAGTGAGATTGTTAGATTTTGGAAGTTTTGAATGTGGAAAATGTTTACATAATAAGTGTAATGCACCAGCTACTGAAAAATCCAATCCCAACAGCAGCAAACTAAATCATAGGAGGCGACTGGATTAGTGATGTTTATCGAGTCAGGAGAGAATGAAATAAACTCTCAAGTGATGGTTGCATGCCCCTGACCTGTCTTGAAGGGAAACCTGGTAATGAAAGCCTGGAGAATGCCATGTGCTGCCATGCTCCCAACACCACTGGCTTCTCCCGCATTGAGAGAGAGAAATGAGGGAGTGAGCATCAACTTTCTTTCCATCCACCACAATGGTCTTCATTGTTACCACCTCATGATTCCTGGGCTCTCCCAAGAGTTTAACTACCTTTCCCTCAGAAGATGGCAGATTACAGCCTGAGTTAGCTTCCCAAGGAGCTGTTTCGAAAAGCTGTCTTCAGAGAGACAGGGAAACTTCTTAGCAGTAGTCACACACTTTGAAAACGAGCAAAACCTTTGTCCTTCTCACGGCCCCAGTTTCCCCTGTGGTCTGGCAGCGATACCCTGATCTGACCCAGCTCCTCCCATTCCCATTCACGTTACCTCTGCCCCAGTTTAGGTTCCCATTTTACCCAAACACTCCAGTTGTGAGCAAACTCTTCCTTATCTTCAGGATCTAAGGAGACCATTCCCTCTGTTTCTCCTCCAGGTGTGGACCCGCACGAGCAGGTGTAGCTGTGTCACCACCATTGCTCTGTATTCCAAGCACACCCTTTATCAACTCATGGCACAGCCTCAGTGATCCTGAGACTTCCTTTGCTGCCAAGTCTGGGCGTTTGCTTGTCATTCTGCATGTTGGAGAGCAAGGCGCATCTCCACACACTGTGACACCAGTTTCCACCACAACTGGGCACACTGCTGTGGAGACCTGCTCGGCCTCATGGGAGGCTTTGTGCCACTCAGCACCCACCTGGTCCACACACTTAGACTTACAGGCACTGGGGTCTTGTCCATGTTTTCACTCTTAATCTCTAAATCTTAGATGCGTTTCTTTGGCTCACCTCTTAAGTGCTCATTGCAAATGAGTCTGCAGGATCCCTGAGAGTGACACCTGGGAACCCACACTGTGGGCCTGAGCTGGCTGGGCCTCACCGGAGGCCATCACACAGGTCTGAGACTTGGGCTCACTTCGTCTCACTCCCCAAAGCCTCATTCCAAGCCTCTCACACCACACCCTCGACTCACTGGCCACTTCTCCTCAGAAATAATGTCTTCAGGAGCAAAATAACTCACCTTCCTACAGCAAGAACCTTAGTTCAAGGAAGCACCTCTACAAAGGCTCACCTGTGGGAGGCTCACCTGTGGGAGGTTAACCTGAGGAGGCTCACCTGTGGGAGGTTAAACTCAGGAGGCTCATCTGTGAAAGGCTCACCTGTGGATGGCTCACTTATGAAAGGCTCACCTGTTGGGAGGCTCACCTGTGAAAGGCTCACCTGTGGGAGGTTTACCTGAGGAAGATCACCTGTGGGAGGTTACACTGAGGAGGTTCACCTGTGAAAGGCTCACCTGTGGGAGGCTCACCTGTGGGAGGTTTACCTGAGGAGGATCACCTGTGCAAGGCTTACCTGTGGGGTTTATCTGAGGAGGATCACCTGTGCAAGGCTCACCTGTGGGAGGCTCACCTGTGGGAGGCTCACCTGTGGGAGGTTTACCTGAAGAGGGTCACCTGTGGGAGCCTCCCCCAAGGAAGTGTTGCTGGGCCAGTGCTGGGGAGATGCAGGATGGGCTGACCTGGTGGATGGCAGGGGTACACCTGGCATGTGTGGGGCTTCTGGCTGAGAAGATCCTGGGAGCTGGGAGGGAAGCAGCAGTGGATTTGAACTTGGTGCTGTCTCCCTGTGAGCCTTGCACAGGGACACCTGCTGCCTTTCCACCTCCCAGCTCCATGGGTGCCCATCAATACGGATGGTGAGAATATTGAATCAGCAGCATGGACAGGCTGGTGACAGGAACACTGGGGTCAGGAAAACAATGTCCAATTTACAAAGAGAAAAAGAGGGAAAGGGAGTTGATTGAACAGGCTTGTTGTTCGAGGCTATTTCTGAGTCATTATTTATTTAAAAGATCAGTTTGCATATTTACTTTTTAAATTAAGGTGACCAAATTTTAACATTGGTAAAGCCATTGACCGCTTGGCTGCCGAAAACCGAAAACCGTATCTTCCCTTCCTGTTCTCCTGCTGTTCCCTAGCTTGTCGTGCATTCTTTCCAAAAATCAGGACTTTTTAAAAATGTCACGGGAAATGGGACAAATTGTTAAAAATTGGGACTGTCCCACCAAAAGCGGGACGTCTGGTCACCTTATTTTAAATGGAACAAATCAGAAAATAGGGGGCTGAGGCCTGGGCACTGAGCCTTAGCCCGGGACCAGCCACAGGCCAGAGGCCGAACGCAAGCGGAACCTTCATCCTGATGGGGCAGCGGAATGAGACCTTGCTTCTCCTGTTGCTCTAGCTCCGCCTCAGACCTCGGTGATCCCTTTCAATGAGGCTTCTCAGCGCCTTCAAATGACACCCCAGGCAAGTAAAGCAGCAAGAAAGGGGTGAGGAAGCTGGGTGGGCCTGGCACTCCTGCTCCTTCCTGCTTCCCCAGGGCCTGGCGTCCTGTTAAGGAATTAAAGGAAATAAAACCAACCCCAAACCTCTGCTATCCAAGTTATTCTAACGTACGACGGCCAACAGCATTACTGTGCAGCGGGAAGGTGAGAAGTCAGTTTGATCCATTGGCAGGTGAGTCCCTGAGGCTATGCAGCCAGCGGGGAGCTGGGAAGCGGGGCTGGTGGGTGGTGTTTTGTAGCCCTGAAAGAGGCGTGTTCCTCTGACACACCAGCTGGGTGTGCAGAGCCACTTGTCTCCTCTCTGAGATTAAAGTGCCAGTTTACGGAGCTCGGCCTGTCGTCTGCCCTGTCTGTGCCCGTGGCTCAGCCGCACCTGCAGGCCTGTCTGTCCAGAGCCCTCATGTCCTAAGGACACTCCGGTTTCACTTGAGGATCAGCTCTCCTCAGCTCTCAGTCCACGAGGTCTAGGTGACTCTGGGACCCAGGGACAGCCACAGGACCAGGCGGACTCCATCGCCTGATTCAGAACCACAAGGTTCAGCTCATGGCTGAGGGCACAGGCAGCGACCCGGCCGTGTCCATGAAGGGCAGGTCCACGGGGGGCAGGCCCACGGAGAGTGGACCAGGCGTTTCTCTGCTTCTGCCACTCTGAGCTAAGATGCTGTCCTTTCAAAAGGAAGTGGCTGAGGCAGTACAGGTGAGTTCATGGGGACATTTCTGATGGACTCCAAGCTTAGAACTTTTACCCTTTTTTAAAATAATCAAATATTTTGGGGTGACATTGGTTAACATGATCCAGGTTTCAGCCTTGCAGTGCCATGATGCATCAGCTCTGAGTGGCACTGTGTGCACACTACTCGCAGCCTGGTCTCCTTCCCTCACCATATGTTTGACTCCCTTTACCCTCCTCATCCTCTCCCAACCCCCTTCCCCACTGTTAACCACATTCTGTGGTGGGTATCTCTGAGTCAATTTTCTTGTTTGTCCATTTGTTGCTTTCTGTTTTATATCCCACATTGATCAATAAAAAAGTCACAAAAAGGGCCCCTGGCCAGTGTGTTCAGCAGTTAGAGCACCAGCCCTCACACTGAAGGGTTGCAAGTTCAATTCCCAGTCAAGGGCATGTATCTGGGTTACAGGTTCGATACCTGGCTCTGGTCGCAGGTCATGCAGGAGGCAACTAGTCAATGTGTCTAGTTGTCAATGTCTCTCACATTGATGTCTCCCTCTCTCTCTTCCTCTCTCTCTTTCCCCCCTCCCTTCCACTCTCTCTAAAAAGCAATGGGAAAAGTATCCTTGGGTGAAGAAAATATGTTTAGAAAAGATGAAATATTTCCATTGGTGACAACAGGGATGGGGCTTGAGGGGTCATGCTGAGTGAGAGAAGCCGGTGAAAATGACATAGCCGTCTCTACCCGCACGGAGAGCAGGCCCATCTCGCTCTGCTCCAGGACATTCTCTCCTGGTTCTGACTCTGTTAAAGGGCATTCAGGGAAATGGCTGCTCACTTTTATGATACATCATTGATGCAGTTAAACAACATTTAAAAGCATAAAGACAATACCTCAACCAAAGTGTTGTTGATTCTGAAACTGATCACTAGGAGCAATTAATCTGCTTATTGTCATTTTTAAATCTATCGCCTCCCCCACTCAGACTTTTTCTTCATTTTTTCACCACCATTACTTACACATAACCAAAGCTGTGAAGAGCAAGCGCAGCAGATGCTTGTTGCGGCACCTGCCCAAATCCATCGCGTCGTTCCTGAGGTTCCATTCAGTGAAGTGCAGAAAGGCCATCGTCTCTCACGACTGGACTGTGAAACTTGTCAGTAGGTGAAACACAATAGAACTAATCACAGATCAAACCCCAGACAATTTTCTTAGTGCAGCAAAGAAATTAAACAGAGGAACCAAAGGAAAACATAACTGAAAAGACTGTAAGATGTTCTAGAGTGGAATCTAATAAAACTGACCTAAGGAAGCCTTTAGCTGGTTCCGCCCTAGGAGCTACCTAAGCTGTCTGTTAGCTTTCACCGTCACATGGAGTGAGGATGGGAACAGGAGCTCGAGGCGCTCAAGGCTGACTTCAGACCTAGAGCCATTCCTTAGTGCGTGGGAACCTCCCTGGGCATCTGGAAGAAGTGGACGTGGTCTCTCCCTCCAATGTGGCTGGTCTTCGAAGATGGAAGGACTTCACTCCGGGTGAAGCCTTTTAGAGAATGAAGCCTGGCTCTTCTTCCTCCCAGCGGCTAGAGAAAGGACTCACACACACTCACACTAAGACTGCCCCACAGACAGCTTCCCGCAAGGCCCTGAAATTAACAACTGAACTCCTGAAATCAGCCCACCCACCCCAGCAATCACACGTGCTTCCCTCCAGGTCCTCCCCTGCACCCCTCCTCACTTCCTCAGCTGGAATTCCATCTGATATTAATACCCTTATCATCTCAATTCATTGGCACTGTGACCTCTATTACTATGTAGATTTCTAATAAGTATTAGCTGCTCTCAGTTTGCTTTTTTGTTCTGTTTGAATGGCAGGTAAAGTAAATCTAGCTTAGTGTGCATGCTTCTGTAGGAACGAGAGGAAGCTGCCAGGGGCCAGATGCTGACTTGGAGTGTGGAGCCAGCTGTGACTCTGGACAGACCACTGTGTCACTCAGTCTCATTTTCCTCCGATGCCCAAGGGGAAAACAAGGCTAGTGTTGCCTGGCTTACTGACACAATCACCCACAGGATTTAGCAAGTAGAGCATTAATCATGATGCAAATAACACTAACGTTTAGGCTGCACATGGTAACACTTGCAACAATATCTTCAGAGCAAGGACTTAATTATTTCTATACTTTCGCACCTGTCCACGTGGATGGGAACGGTGGTTGGTCTTACTGCCCGATTTTGCCCTGAGCAGTTGTGTTAATACCAGTGTTAGGAGATAGAATCCACACGCTGTACAGCCCAGCTTACATTTAGATTGTGCAGTTACCCCGGCAGTAACTGGGGATTGACATAATCTCTGAAGGAAAACCCTGTTCCTTAGCAACCACTGCCTGTCCCTGCTCCATTCCTGCCGACAGCCTCCTGGTCCTTCACACAAGTGGAATAACATGTGTGGTTTTGTGACGAGACTCTCCCACTCACACAGTGTGTCTGAGGTTCGCCATGCGGCAGCGTGCAGCAGCATCCCATTCTTCCATGGCCCCGGTGAGGAAGCTCCATGTACCAGTCTATGGCCACTTGGGTTGCTATTGTGAGTGACACTTGTGTGGAGAGCCAGTGCAAGTCTCCCTGTGCACACATGTGCAAATTCTCCGGGGCACAGCTCAGGCTGCTTCGCTGAGTCACACAGGAATGACAAACCTTCCGAGGAACGGCCAGGCTGGCTTGCAGAGTGGCTGCCCACTTAGTGACCTCAGTGGCAACATGTCGACTACTTTCTCTCCTCTCACTGCCTTTGCCGCCACCTTTTAACTATGGCCGCCCTGAGTGCATGGAGTGGGACCACCTGTGGTTTCAATTTCCATCTCTCTGGTGGTTCATGTTGTGGAACATCTTCTCATGTGCTTGTCAACCATGTACATACCTTCTCTGGAGAAATATCTACTCATATTATTTGCCCGATTTTCAGTTGGGTTATTTGTCTATTTATTGTTGAGTTGTAATAGTTCTTTATACAGTTTAGATACAAGTCCCTTATTCAATATTTGATTTGAAAATAGTTTTTCCACATTTGTAGGTACCCCCAACATCCTATCTAATTCTATCTAATAACAGAGTAATATGCAAATTGACCATCACAAGATGGCTGCCCCATGTGGTCAAAGATGGCCACCACAAGATGGCCAGCAAGGGAGGGCAGTTGGGAGGGACCCAGGCCTACAAGGGAGGACAGTTGGGTGGGATCTAGGCCTCCAGGGAAAGGCAGTTGGGGGGGACCAGACTGGCAGAGGAGGGCAGGTGGGGGAGACCCAGGCCTGCAGGGGAGGACAATTGGGGGAGACCCAGGCCTGCAGGGGAGGACAGTTGCGGGGGACCCCGGCCTGCAAGAGAGGGCAGTTGTGGGGAACTCAGGCCTGCAGGGGAGGACATTTTGGGGGGGACCATCCTGGCAGGGGGACAGCAGTTTGGGGCAATCAGGCCATCACAGGAGCAGTTAGGCATTGATCAGGCTGGCAGGGGAGTGGTTAGAGGCAATCGGCAGGCGAGAGGTTGGGAGCCAGCAGTCCTGGATTGTGAAAGGGATGTCCAACTGCCCATTTTGCAGTTGGACATTCCTCAAGGGGTCCCAGATTGGAAAGGGTGCAGGTTGGTCTGAGGGACACCACCCCCACCCCCCACACTCACTCCGTGCACAAATTTCATGCACCGGGCCTCTAGTAATCTAATAAAAGAGTAATATGTAAATTAGGCATCACTCCATCACAAAGATGGCTGCCCCCATAGCCACAAAATGGTGGCACCCAGTCCAGATAAGTCCCACCACTGAAGTGGTCAGGCCTGTTAGCCATGCAGATGGAAGGGGAGGCAGGGGGCCTGAGGGGTGGAATGCGTGATCAGAGGGGACTGGGGGGGTCCCCTGCCCAGGCCGGAGGCCTTCGCCAGAGGCCTCAGACATGGGCAAGGGTGGAGCCGGTGATCAGAGGGGGCAGGGGTAGAGCCAGTGATTGGAGGGGGCAAGGGCAGAGCCTGTGACAGCAGGGGTCTGGGCATCAGTGAAGCCAGCAAAGCAGGGGCCTGGAGGTCCCCTGCCCAGGCCTGTACCCTTGGCCAGAGGCTGCCAGTGGGCCAAGGGCAGAGCCAGCGATGGCAAGGGTCAGGATCAGAGCCGGTGATTGCAGAGGCCTGGGCTCTGTGAAGCCGGCAATTAGAGGGGCTTGGGGATCTTCTGCCCATGCAAAAGAGTAATATGCAAATTAACCCTCACTCCTCACAAAGATGGTGGCAGCCAGGGAGCTGTAGTGAGGCAGGAGGCTTGCATTGCCCCAGCGATTGAGGAAGCCAAGATTCCCACCTGCCCTGCAGGCCCTGAGCTCCGCTCAAGGGAATAAAGATTTAATTATAGAAGTTAAATAAATCCCAGATACTTGTTTCCAGCCCACGGCCATCGCCAGCCTGAAAACGGCCCTCAGCCCTCACCCAGGCTGTCCAGGCACCCCAGCAGGACATCCTTCAGGGCAAACCAGCTGACCCCCACCCATGCACCAGGCCTCTATCCTATATAATAAAAGGTTAATTTGCAAATTGACCCTAACAGCACAATGACTGGGAATGACTGGTCACTGTGACACACACTGACCACTAGGGGGTAGACACTCAATGCAGGAGCTGCCTCAGTGTGCTCCCACAGGGGGAGCTCTGCTCAGCCACAAGCCAAGCTGAGGGCTGCCAGTACAATGGTAGTAGTGGAAGCCTCTCCTGCCTCCTCAGCAGTGCTAAGGATGTCCGACTGCAGCTTAGGCCTGCTCCCCGCTGGCAAGTGGACATCCCCCAAGAGTCCCAGGCTGCCAGAGTGATGTCTGACTGCCGGCTTAGGCCCGATCTCCCAGGAAGTGGGCCCAAGCCAGCAGATGGACATCCCCTGAGGGGTCCCAGACTGCGAGAGGGCATAGGTCGGGCTGAGGGACCCCCCTCCCTTGAGTGCACAAATTTTTGTGCACTGAGCCTCTAGTTTGATAATAAGCACACAGCAGATCTATAATAATTATATTTAATTAATATTCAATATGTTCCCTATCCTTCGGAATTCACAAGTTGGGTAACTCCATGCCCCTATGGCAGGGACATTTATTACCTCCCCAGAGCCACTCTGTATTTTCTCGTCTGAATGACAGTTTTTGCCTCCCTTAAAAATGAAACATGTCTAGCTTCTGCTGCAATAGCTAGTGGACTAATTGTTGTCATTAAAATATGAAATATCTGTATAAGACTCCTAGGGGCCTACTCTTTTCCATCCTGCTTCCTGGGAGGTGGTTGAGGTAGCTGGAACTCCGCAGCCTCTCCTGCCAGAGGAGTCACCCCCACACCCACAGAGATGAGCCAGAGGAAGCCTTCTCCCACTGCTTCTCAGGAAAGCGAGGGCACAGCTCACTAAGCTGCTTCCGCCTGAGAAAGATGTGCCACTTCCCCCTGCACCCCTGGTTAATGTGGGAGGCTCGTTACTACTTTCACATCTGCGTCAGCATCTGAGGAAGTGTAGCCAGCACCCTTCCTTTTAATAAAATGAGCTTTGACTAGCTAGCAGATGAAGGAGAGTTTCCCTCCGGGACAAGGGTTCTGTCTGCAGTTGGTGTTGATGGCTCTGTGCATTAGCCATAGCTGGTAGGAGTGAAGGAGAGGATGAGGAGGCTTCTATCAGGGTTAAGTAAGTGAAGCCCTCCAAAAAATAAAAAATGGCCTCTGACAGAGAGTTTTCACTTAATAAGGTGCAAAATCAATACACATCTAAGCCTGAGAACTGAAGAGCCACAGGGCCGAAGGGGCCCCATGCTACCGCGGCCGAGCGCTGCTTGGCACCTGCTGCTGTGCACGTCAGAGCATCTGCGTGGCGCCTCCAGCAGGCGTCCTACTCGTGGTTGGAACAGCATGGATCGCACACTGTGTGAGTGGGAAATGGACAGTCAGATGGGCACAGCTATAACCGGGAGGCACGTGTTGCTTGGATGAATATGAAGGTCACTGCTTCTGAGGGAGGGACCTTCCCTGTGAGCACGTCCCAGGCACAGTCTGGCCTTTCGACAGCGGACAGTGTGCTGTCCCAGAGGCCACACAGATCCCTCTGCAGGGACTGCTCTAACCTTTCACCTGGAAATGATTGTGGAGCCCTGGGGACTGCCTCTCCCTTTCCTGCCGGCACTGGTGGCAACTTCTCACACAACCACAGGCAATGTTGGCTTCACTGGGAAGTGAGCGTGGGCACCACCCACAGAGCACCCTCACATACACTCATCAGTGTGGATGTGCGTGCCCGTGTGTGCCCGCGTGTGCGTGCCAGCCTGTGTGCGCCCTGAGATGAAGCTTTCTGTCCCCGCAAACGTGCACATTGAATCTGAATCCCCAATGTGCTGGTGTTGGGAGCTGGGCCTCCACCGAAGGGGCGAAAGCCAGTGTCTGAACCAGACACTGAGCCCCCTTGAGCCCCAGCAGACAATGCACAGAAAGGACCCGGTGCTTCTTGCCAGGAGACCCTGCTGGCCCGGGAATGTCTGGGGGTCACAGGATGCCTGTAGCACCACCGAGGAAGGAGCCGGGGAGGTGGGGTGAGGCAGGAGGAGACAGCGATGCGGCCGGGGCAAGTGTGTGGAGAGCATGTTGCTGCCCTGGACGATTGTCCAACAGGCACATGTCAAGGGCCTGCTTGAATCCAGTGTGTGAGGCTGCTGGGGACTGGGTTTACTCGAGTGCAGGGGACAGATATGGAGTATGATCTTGCTTTGCCCACATTCCCTCATAGGAAATTAATGACATTTGAGCCAGAAAGAGAAATAATGGGCCACCAAGTCCTAAAGCTCCATGCTAAAGGCACAGACATGGTTACGTGGAAAGACTATTCTTTATTCTAGAGACCAGATGCCTATGTAAGGATGCACTTGTGAACTGCAGCAGAAAGTAAAAGGCAAATCAATGGAGGTATCCTGTGTTTATATGACTTCCCACACTTGTCCAGCAGTCCCTCAACTTTTTCATTTCTATTTCGCATTTATATGAAGGCTCAGGCTCCATAAGGAGTTTGAACTGTAAAATATAGTTTTGGCAAAGCCCTCTAACTTATCATTTTAAAAAACTGTCCACATGGAAATAAATGCTTCCCCTGCCCAGGCCATGTGGGTGGTAGCTATGGCTTTGTACCAGTTAGAACAAATGTCCAGGTGACTGCGACAGGTGGCACGTCCTCCTGTTTCTCCTCTAGGACCCTTTAGGCCTGGCCCCTGGCCCATGTCCCATCGCATTGGGCTCATTTGAAGGCACACCTGTGTCCCTCAGTGTCATGAGGGGCCTCACACACCCCGAGTCAGGCTGCCTGCACTGGGTGCTGGAGGGGACCAGGCGCCTGTTCTGGGGCAGCTCTCTCAGGAGGGGACAACCCCTTGTCCAGTCTTGTGGCGAGAGGCTTGTGCTCTGTTCCAGAAGCAGTGTCCCCGAGCTGGTGTGATGGGGCAGGAAATGGCTCTGCTGGAGGCACTGTCCATGGAGACCTTCCCTCTGATGCCCTAGGCTTCATGGAGGAGGGGGAGAGATGAGGGAGGGACACAGGCTTGAGCTAAGAGTGTTTGCCTGAAGGTGACTTCCCCTCCAACTGGGCACCAGTCTGGGCGGGGGAGGAAGCTCCCAGCACCTGAGATGGCCATCACTGTTTGGGAGGAGGCCACGCCTCTGCAGGACCCAGATTTTATGAGGTTACAGGGCTCTGCCAGATGCTCCTTCAGAAACTCCGCTTCCGGGAGACAGAGCGCCCCTCCTCTGGGACCTGATGCCAAAATGATCCTTTTATCATTTTCATCATGTGATGAGGCCTGTGGAAAGGGGCGTGAACTGTGCCTTTAAGCATAAATTTAAGTCCATTTCCTTAATCTCTATTTGAAAAGTCACACCTATCTCTCAATACCTGCATTCAAAAAGGCATTTAAACATGTGGGTGTTAGAGAACGTGTCACAGATGAATTAAACTGCAGATGTGATTGTCCCAGTCGCTCCTTTGGAAAGTAAGTACTACTTACCACTCCTACAAACAGCACTTGAGCACCTAGCTTACACAGTGTGAGCGAATGGCTCCTTAAATTGCTGAGAAATGGCTTTTATCACCAAATCTTGATAAATGAAAGTCTAAGTGTATTTTGTATAAACAAACATATTTGCAAACTTGCTTTCTTTTAGTAAATTCATGTACAGATTTTTAAAAAGATCTCTTGCATTTCATAAACCTCACAAGTTCATTGTTCTAACAGGTTTCCACATCACCTTCCCACCCTCACCTGCCGGATGCCCACCCCTGACCACCTGCCATCCTGTCCTGTCTCCTCCCAACCTCATGCACCATCACCACCCACACAACATCCTGCTTCCTGTGAATAGGGGAGCTACTGAGTTACCCCATCGGTGCCCAAATTACATATTAGATTACAATGTCTGTCCAGAAGGCAAGGGAGGATGCCACCATTGGGCCTTAGCAAAGCACGTGGGCTTTTCCGAGTGGAATGTGGGCAGAAGTTCCAGGTGAAGAATGGTCACCTGCTCAGCGCCCCCATTGCGTACATTTGCTTTTCAGAGAAAACTCTTCCTAAGCATTTGTTTCATGTAGCACAGCGTACCTGGCCTGACCTTGACCTCAGAGGTTGTTAACATTTAGCTTCTTTGTGGTCCATTCTCTCTATAGCCTGGGGGTGGGGATAGACCCGGTGCAGGTCAATACTCATCCTCCGATGAGGCCTGAGGCCCCAGGGCAGGAACACAGGCATGGGGCATCCTGCCTCCAGCACCAGTGGGGCCATCTAGGGAAGGGGCAGGGCTGCAGTGGCAGCTGGAGCAGATGGTAGAACAGGAGGCTGAGGGAGACAAGGAGGATGTGGAAGCGCCAAGCCGAGCCTGTGGCCTGACTGGCTCAGTGGTATCTGAGAGTCTAGTGACCCTTGCCTGCCATTGGATGGCCCAGGGGCTAAAGACGTCCCAGTCTCTTTCCCCTGCAGTTCCAGTGCCTGTGCCCGACATGGGCTGCCATCAGGATCCCAAAAGCTTCACCTCAACCTCCTTGGCTCTCAAAGGGGGAGCCAGAGTCCTGCAGCCGCTGGCTGATCAGCATCACGGAGGAGGTTCTCCTGGCATCAGACCCCCCTGCGCTCTGAGGAGTCCAGCCCGGCCCCTCCTTCCACTTCGGTTCACGTCCCTCCTGGCCCCTCCAACGTCTAGTAACCAAGTGGACCTCACACTAACTAAAACATGGCCATGCTCTTCCACCCAGAACTTCACCTGCAGCTCCTTCCCGATACCCCGGTGGCTGAACTCTCTTAGGAACAGTGTTTCGGCTTCTCTGTTTCTCCCAGGTTCTCAAGCCCTTCCTAATCCACAGTTTCTTTTTGTTCTATAGGCACAAATGGGAGGACACATCAGCGAGCACTTTCAGTTTCCTCATTCTCGGGTTAGCGCACGTCATCAACTCATATTAGAAGGGTTAGGTGAGGTGAACAGTCCGAGAAAATGGGCCAAGTTACCTCCTAGAAATTTACATGTGGAGGGGCCCAGCGAACTGGTTAACCGAGTGGGCAGATGAGAATGTAGAAGCTGGACTCAGGGGAGAAGGGAGTTCAAGGGTGAAATTGTAATCTGTCTTCTGACAGGTGTTCAGTTCAGAGAATAGAAGTGACCCCCCCCCCGCCTCCCCCCTGCCCAGTGTCAGGCACCAGAGCCCACTAATACTCCCTCCTAAGCCCTCCCAGTTCATTTCCACCAAGGCAGCTGCCCCTGCACCGCAGGGTGCTGGGACTCAGCTCCCGCAGGCTCTCTACCGGCTAAGGAAACGATGCATCAATGGACTTCATAGGACTTGGCAGTGACTGCCTTCAGGGGAATGAGGACAAATGCTGAGACACAAACTTGTGATTAAACTCAACCTTGATATAGAAGCCATCACATAGTGATTGTGATGAGGTGGTTGCCACATTTTTTCCTTTATTACAAATACAATCGTCGATTAAAAAATTTCATTAAATATTAAACCTCACTAGACAAATTAACAATCCAGCCCCTACGCTACTTAAGGACAATGTGTGGTTATTGTTTTATTGTGTTTCATCGATAACGTGCCCTGTTCATTCTAAGGGTTAGCATTTAAGCAGTGGGAGTTGGAAATTATGAATAATGTCTGGGAGGATGTGCAACAGCAGAATAGTCAGACGGCCTTGTGCTTTGAGAATGATGCATTGTGAGTTTACTTACTTATGTGGGCACAGCACAGACCATGGTATTTAATTAATTCCCACTTCTGTTCCCCTGAATGTCAGAATGCCCTACACAAACGAGGTGCCCAGGCCTACGGGTCCTCAGGGCCTGGCTCATGGATGTGCTCTCACCCAGAACACATCCCCTACCACACAAGTGCATGTATTTTAAAAGTCACCTTGACTGGCAGCATGAGTTGAAAAGGTTGCATAAAATCTACCAATAAGCAGAAAAATGTTAACATAAGGATAAGAAAGGGATCATTATTTTAAGAGATGCACCCAGGTGGAAGAAATCAGTTGTGGTATAAACAGTCTTGCTACCACACTGATACAAATTTAAAATATTCTTAAATGATTGTACAAGTTTCTGACAAGCATTTTGAATACAAACAACAAGAGAAAATGTCAAATAACTTTAAATTGCATCTCAGTGTAGCAAAAGAATGGACTTAGGTCCTTTGTGTTTTTCTGCCATCACCCAGGCCTAATAATTTTAATATAAAATGAGGCTCCTTTGTAGTAGAGAGAGGTAAGTATAATTTTCCACTCTGTCAAATGCAGGTATGTAAATGCATCAGCGATCTTATAAACTTCCTTCCCCAGGTCTGTTTGTACCTGCACCACCACTGCTGGCAACCAGAGACCAGGCGGCAGTGTGCACATCAGCCAGGAGGCTGGGCGGTAAGGCGGTGGGAACTGTTGGCGTCACGGGTTGTGTTTTAATGGCTCCACATGTCCCTTCCAGAAACACTAGGAACATCTTTGCTGCCATGCCTTGTTGTAGGCCATGCCCTTGTGTAGCCTTTTATGAGCAAAATCTCATTTGCTGGTCAGAGCAACATTATGGAGTAGGTGCACTTATTATTCCCACTCACAGATAAGGAAAAGGAAGTTCAATTCGAACCTGGTTGCCCTGATCATAAAGAGATGCTCTGAACTCCAGTGCGGTCCTGTGGGCGCCCTGCAGGCTTCACTCTCACTCACACATGAACGAAAGCTCCCTTGTTAGGTTTCCACACTGACCTGGGGCCTGAATCACAAAGACCTGAGGGCCCATGTGTCCACAGTGAGCTCGTTGCTGAGTGCCCCACAGTGTGAGTGCTAAGGAGCCTGCATGTCATTTTGTCTCAACACCTGGGGGTGGTGCTGTCAGTGTCCTGGCTGCACAGGAGACAGAGGTGCAGCCCAGGCTAAGCCTCACCCGAGGTCAGTGGCAGGCGGGTCTGTACCATCGGCGCCTTGGCCCAAACACAATTCCTTTGGTCACATCCAGGACAAATTATAAGTTTTCTTCATGTGTGGATCCTATCACTGACATACTCACCAAAAATAAAATAAAAAAATAATTTTAAAAGTTCATTTGAAAATAGGAATATTATCTTGTGATTAAGAGTTACCCATCCCAATATTGTTCATTTAGGGACAAGATGCATCTGTAAACCTTAAAATATCACCAATGAACTTTTCCATGGGCCCTACTATCTCAAAATAAGTTTTCCTGGGTGAACAGAATCCACTTTTTTTCAGTCCACAAACTCATATCCTTGAGAACTAACCAAGCAGAGAGAAGTAGAGAGGACTCTTCACCCTATTTGCATGTTGCTAGCACTGGCTTTTGCCTCTCCTGCTAACAGGAATATTATTTGACTAGTTTGAAGATGAAAAAAACAGATAATCACATGACACATCGAGCAAGAGTTTTACTCTTTTATGTTTTAATCAATTGCCCAGGCCTTATGGGGGATGATTTTTGTCTTTCTCTTTTTTATCAGCTTTTCTTCATTTTAATTCTGATTCCTTTCATGTTTTCTGGTTTTTGGCTTATAGCCAATATTATGGGTGTGATTAGTTAAGAAAGAGAGAGAGAGAGGATAGTATACACCATTCTTTTATGTCTCATAGTTACCTCAGTGGTCTCCAGGCCATACCATACGATAATTAGATCAAGTAATAATAACAGTGATAAGAGGACAATACTTTGATACCAGTAAAATTTTTTCTAGAGAAATCTTGAAAATCTATAAGGCATTATACATGTTTCATGATGTAAGTTTTCTTTTCCCATTTCATTGGGATAGTTGACATATAGCACTGAATAATTCTACTAGAGGCCCAGTGCATGAAATTTGTGCATGGGAGAGGGGGTGACCCTCAGCCCTGCCTGCACCATCTCCAATCTAGGACTCCTTGGGGGATGTCTGACTTCTGGTTTACGCTCGATCCCACAGGGGTCGGGCTTAAACCGGCAGTCAGACATACATCTCACAATACAGGACTGCTGACTTCTAACCATTCTCCTGCCTGCCTGCCTGATTGCCTCTAACCACTTCTGCTTGCCAGCCTCATCACCCCCTAACCACTCCCCTGAAAGCCTGATTGATGCCTAACTGCCCCCATTCCACCAGCTTAGTCTCCCCACACAGCCTGCTGTTCAGTCATTTGGTCGTTCCTCACTAACCCTCTGCTGGGTTGATTTCTCCAAGCAGCCTGCTGTTCGGTCGTTACTGTTACTGTGCCGACATCCCAGACAATTTGCATATTCCTCTATTATTGCATCAATGGGCACAGCAAACTGCTTTTACTTACATCCTGAATAATCACCATGGTCTGTTCAGTTAGCATCCATCTTTTCATACAGACACAACATTTGACAAAGAAACAGATCTGGTTTTGGTTTTTGGTGGTGAGAAACCATAGCACTCATGGCCCAGTGCATCAGCTCTGGTCCTGCTGTGCATTCCACCCCCAGACTTACTGACCTCAGGCCTCCAAGTCCTCCCCATCCCCACCCCACCTCTGCTGACTATAAATCTGAGCACTTTTTTATGTTTGTTGTTAAGGCTTCACATATAAGGAAAAGCATTTAGTGTTTTTGTCTTTCTCTGTCTGACTTCTCTCACTCAGCATAATGCCCTCAAGGCCCATGTATGTAGTCATAATTTCATGTGTGTTTATGGCTGTAAATGGCTCAGGACACACATGTCATGTGTGTCTGTCCACTCCTCTGCCTGCCCCTGAGTTGTTTCTGTGTCTTGGCCACTGTAAACGATGCTGCCATGGACATGGGGCACAGGGACTCTGGAGCTCGTGGTTTTTTGTTTTTGTTTTTGTTTTTGTATATATATATATATATATATATATATATATTTGATTTTTTACAGAGAGGAAGGGAGATGGATAGAGAGTAAGAAACATCGATGAGAGAAAAACATCGATCAGCTGCCTCCTGCACACCTCCCACTGGGGATGTGCCCACAATCAAGGTACATGCTCCTGACCAGAATTGAACCTGGAACCCTTCAGTCCTCAGACCGACGCTCTGTCCCCTGAGCCACACCAGTCAGGGCTGGAGCTCGTGTTTTTGTGTCTTCTCACTGTGTTCCTGGAGCGGGCTTGCTGGGCAGGGCAGTTCTGGTTTGTGACTCAGTCTGTCGTGATGTGGGCATTCCTGGGAAGGGGTGCTTCGGCCTCTTGCACTTAGGGTTCTCTCAGTGATGTCTTATGTGTGAGCAGCTGTGAGTTCTTGTGTGGGGGAGCGGAGTCAGGAATGACCTCTGTAACCTCTTGGTGATGTCACTCTCCTCTCACAATGTCATTCTGATGAACATCTCCTGGGGTTTTGTATCTCCTGTTGAGATTGGAGAAGTGTCACCCAGTACAGCTGTGTTCACCTGCATTCGTGAGCTAAAGGTCAAGAGAGGGACCCTGTCAGCACATCTCTCTCCTGTGTATCCTCGGAAGAGCTGAAAACTTAACCTTAAGAAACAAACTTGCATTTTATCATGGTTAGATTGATCCTTTCCCAGTGATTTCCCACCCCCATTCCATTTAGTGATTGAATGCTGAGCCATGATTTTCACACTGAGAGTTCCACTATTAGCTGATTTCCAGTAATTACACAGCTTCTCCCATGCCAACTCTGCTCCTGAGGCTCACATATATCCTACGGGGTCGTTCAGGTCCTGTTCTGATCAGGCTTTCCTCGGGCGGGTACTTTGTGTCATGAGATTATAAAATTCCAGGACAAGGGAGCCAGCCAGAGCCTCCATGGGATGGACGTTTAGAAAGCTTTCATTTTCCTGCCTCTGTGATACAAGGACTGGTGTGGAGCCTGGAAAGAGAACATTGAAGTTGAAGACATTGGGTAAAAGGGAGAGACCTCCCACCAGTGTCCACCCTGTGCATTGATGTGGGACATTTGCTGTTTGTTCCTGTGAGAGGGGCCAGTACATTTCCCCGGTGGTCTGAGTGCCACACGGTGGAAAACAATTTGGCGGTTCCACAAACAATTAAATATGGAACTGCCACTTAAACCAGTGATCCCACTTCTAGGAATATATCCTAAGAGACCTGAAACACCAATCAGAAAGAATGTATGCATCCCTATGTCCATAGAAGCACAACTTACAACAGCTAAGATCTGGAAACAGCCCAAGTGCCCATCAATAGATGAGTGGATGAAAAAGCTGTGGTACATGTACACCATAGAATACATGCAGCTGTAAAAAAGAAGGATCTCTTACTCTTTGAGACAACATGGAGGGACTTGGAGAGTATCATGCTAAGTGACATAAGCCAGTCAGAGAAAGACAAGTATCACATGATCTCACTCATATGTGGAATGTAATGAACAAAATGAACTGATGAGCAAAATAGATCCAGAGACATGGAAGCAGGGAACAGAGTGTGGAATCTCAGAGGGAAGGTGGGGGTGGGAGAGTGGGTGGGAAGAGATTAGCCAAAGGACTTGCATGCAGATATGCATAGCCCATGGACACAGACAATCGCTCAATGAAGGCCTGTGGGGAGAGGGGAGGGGCCAATGGGGGGGGGGGGACATCTGTAATACTTTCAACAATAAACATAAATAAATATTTTCACACAAACATTTTAAAATAAATAAATTGTAAAAGAAGAAGAAGAAGAAAGAAGGGATGATGAGTCTGCTTCCCCTCACAGCCTATTGGAGCAGCTGTGACTCCTGGGGGCGGGACACTCTGCTCTCAGGACCCTTCCTCTCCTTCATGAAGGACAGGGCCTGGGGGAGGCAAACTGTGGTTGGTGTGAGTTCCGAGTTCTGTTCCACACTTGAGAACACCAAAGTCATTTCTTTTGAGCCATTAACCGAGGGTTAAATGAAATGCCATTTTCCCCCAAAACATATTTTCCCCGGTCTGTCATCACCCAGTATGCTGACATCTATGTGAGTAACTTCAGGTGTTCTGTCCATGTCTACATTATAAGATATCAAACAAAAACAGAATCATTATAAAGAAGAAATAAGGTTTTAAAAATCAAATAGATATAAGTAGAAAAATTTACAAACATCCTGATAAAGATATAAAGTTTTATGTACATACTAGAGGCCTGGCACACAAAATCCTTGTGAGCGGGTATGGTCCCTAGGCCTGGCCTGCAATCAGGGCCATCTTCCCCAGCTGCCTGCAGTTGACCCCACTCCCCCAAAGTCACCTACCCCAGTTCACCATTTGCCATCAGGTGATTGGCCAGGGAAGGGACAGAGAGTTCGGCCATTCCCACCTGTTTACTGGCCCTGCCCCTGCTGCAGGTCGCCCTCTGTGTGTGGAGCAGTTGGTGGGACTGAGGCCTTGGCCTAACACTGCCTACATCCCTCACCACCCACCTTTGGTTCCCCACTTGCCATTGGGCAATCAGAGCCTGATGGCCAGAGGGAGGGATCAAGAGGTGATCAGTGCACCTCACAGTGACTGGTTGAGCAGTTGTTTGGATCATTCCACCATTAGGGTCAATTTGCATATTACCCTTGTATTAAAAAGGATAGAGGCCTGGTGCATGGGTGGGACTGGCCGGCCTGCCCTAATGGGGGCCCGGATTGGGGTGGGGGACCCCACTGGGGCATGGGGCCAACCAGGCCAAAATGCCATGAGGAATTTGCCAGCCAGCTGTGCCCCCGATCGAGGTGGAGTTCCTCGCTGGGGGGCAGTGCTGACCTGGCCACGATCATACTGGTCTCTGGTCACTCTGGTCATTTCACCATTTTGGTTACTGGGCTTTTATTATATAGGATAAGGAATTCTGTAGAAATGATAGAAAATTGCTGTGTTTTAAATTATTTATTTAAACAAATCAGAGAGAAGCCAAGTGCCCATGTCATTGATTACGTGGACTGCAAGGTAACACAGTGTCTGTGTGGTTGGCCCAGGCATAGTTAATGACTGATAAATATTGCCCCAGCCACACTGATTGGGCAGCGATCCCTATCAGTCTATCACACCACCACTGCGAGCCACATACACAGCACACAGCATGGGGGAGCACTTGGTAAATCATGATTGAGCAATTCCTAAATCATGTGACTTGCTTTCACTTGCAAGACACATATAGGCAGGTGGATAATTGTCTCCAGGTGGCTCTGTGAACAGTGCTGGCTGTTTTAGCTCATTAATTGACCAGCCCATGAATACAATTATCAAACGTAATTATAGTCTTAGTGTCATGGTTGATTTTTAGAACTTCACTTGACAGTATTTGTTAAGTTTATTTCTCTTTTATTTATTTTTAACCTATTTACATCTTATATTTAGAGCAAGATTCTTGTAGAGAGCTAGGCTTTGCCTTTTGAAAAGACAAAATCTGAAAATTTCTGTTTTTTAGCATGTTTCAGCATTCCCATTAAAGTGTTAATTGAAATAGAGTAAAATTGTCTTCCTACATGTTTTATTTTGTTGCATATATTCTTTATTTTCCCCTCTTTTTCAGCTTACTCTAGATTTGGAGGAAATGTTTTATAACTCAATTCTATCTCTTCTATTGACTTCCAATTACTTGTATTTTAGAAACAATTATAGGCAATTTCTCTGAGTTTACAACTGTTGTACCCAGATGCTGTGGTCCCCAAAGACTACGAGTGAGCCCCAAAACTGCTGCAAGAACATGAGAGCTTTATTATTCAAGTTAACTTGGACTTCCCACTCGCCCACGGGCACAGTGGCGCGACAGGGCAGGAAGTGCGGGTTTCAGGCAAAACAAAGGATTTATAGGGCCGGAAGTAGTGGGTGGGGTAACGTGTGTGGCCCCTGTTGATTGCTCGAGGGAAGGTCCTGGGCTGGGCATTTCCTCTGCATCCCTATTGGCAGGTCTGCACTCTCGCACCGCCCTTCCGCACTTACATTCCTCCCTTGGTTTTATGTACATGAGTCAAATCATTGACTCTTCTGGGTACTCCCTTCCCTCAAGGTCCTGAGGGGAGCGTTCTGTTCATTCACCTTTCCCCCAAAATTCAAAACATGTTCCTTGCTGCATGGGGCAGAGCTCCCTTCTCTGTGCCCCACATACGAGGAAGAGGGCCTGAGGTGCCCTCCGTAGCAGGGCCCCCACACTCCTGCCAGGTACTTCCTGTCAAGCAGATGTCTTCTAGCTTTGACAGGTCTGAGGTCGCAATGGAATCCTGGCTTCGCCCTCCAAAAGACCAGCCCCCAGCCCAGGGCTCTCCCCGGGCACCAAAAGGCACTTCTATGTGGCCCCGGAGGTCAGCTGGGGAGGGGGCCCAGGCATTTGTCCCGGGGCTGCTTCACAGGTGTAGGCAACCGCCTGCATGAGGGTGCTGGCAAGGGCACCATCGTGCAAGACAGAGTGGATGCCGGAGGCCTCGGCTCTGCGCCTCCAACCCCATCCTTGGGGCCACGTCCGACTGCTCTCTGGGATCTCGCGGAAGCATCAGAAACACCTCCTCCAAGGTAGCATCTGCGACCTCGCAACCCACCAGGCACAGGCAGAGGCACACGCCTGTTCTGCTCCAGTGCCTGGAGGAGCCCCTCGAACCTGGCTTGGTTGTCCCTGGAGAGAAAATGCCTGTGGGACGCAGGTCTTCATCAGGGCCATGGTGCAAGCTGCATCCTGCAGGCTGTCCAACTCCAGCAGGCTGAGAATCCGGCCCTGCTGCAGGACAGCCATGCAGTCGCCTCCGCTTCGTCTGCTTACTGGATGAAGATGTCCCAGAAGACAGCCTCCTCCGCAGGTCTCCGGACAGGGCACGGGCTGGCTGGTGTTGATGCTGCATCAGCAACCTGCTGCCGGGCGCCCAGGTCTGCTGTGGCGACTCGATGAATGTGAAGAGCAGTTCCAGGACAGTGAGCCTGTCCAACACGACATCCCTGCTGAGGACTTATTCTCAGCTCCTCTCTGACCGCAGCCAAGGTTGTCTGCAGGTTCCTGCCATCCACGAGGCGGCCCCAGAGGTGGGCACATGCAGCCCTTTCTGGGCTGCCCTCACTCGGGAGCAGTGGCACCCAGTCCTGCATCACGTTCTTTGTCAGCCACCTGCATGATCACCGTGGTGCTGCCCTGCAGCACAAGGAGGCCTTTGTCCCTAGCGTGTACCTTGAATTTGTACCTGTCCATCTGCTCGCAGTCCAGCATAGTGTAGTTGATGGCAAACACCCCATCACCGAGGGCATCAGCGAATAGGCGACCTCTGTGTTCTTGCCGTTGTCGTCAGTGGCCAGCACGGTGGCCATCCTGGAGACTTCCACCACCATCTGGCCGGTCGCTGGCCAGTTCTGGTCGCCCTCCGTGTTGCTGGCCGGCTTCAGCTGGAAGGGCATGTCCCCCACCACCGTGCAGGTGACCATGCCGTTCTCCTCCTGGGCCATGACAGTGAAGCGCAGCTGGCTCACTTCCTTGTGGTCAGGACGCTGAGCCAGCCTGACGCCTTGTGCAGGCACAGCAGCCACCACACCAATTTGGTGGTGGCGCTGCCCGTTGACCCCCACGTCCAGGTCAGGATGGGGGTGCCCAGGATGTTGTCCTCCACCAGGTTGGCCTCGTACACGCTTTTCTTGAAGCAGGGGCTGTTGTCAGGTCGCCGCCGTCGAGCATCCACAGGGTCAGCTCCTACGAGTCGCCCTGCTCGTGGTCCAGCGTTTTCTTTACGATGAGCTGCCACTGCTTCTCGCCGTCCAGGGTATCGGCCGCCTGTCTCCAACACGCTGCTGCCTCTGCTGCCTCCATGCAGACACCCGCAGTTCGCACCGTTCCTGCCTCCCCAGGGTAGGGGGCGCTGCATGCAGCCTTGGAGCACCAACTCTCGCCACCGCCGCCACTGCCACCCCTGGGCTTCTGGACTTCCCTCTGGGGAGGCTGCAAAGCCTGCAAGAACTTGAGTAGAATTAGTTCCTTTAATCTGTAGAGGCCCCACTGGTTTCCAGGGCAGTCTTCTAGGCTGCTTCATCTGCAGCCCAGTTGCCCTTTGCCTCTGTGAAGTTTCCATACCCTGCAACAGCTCTCTGTCCCGATCTGAGCTGTGTTGCCTGGGTCCCACTCTGAGCTGGGCATGGGAAAAGCAGCCATGGGGCAGAAGAACCTATGCCCCTATGGCCTCCATGCCCAGCAACCATCTTGGGATCTCCTCGCCTGCTGGCGGGGGCCCCAACATTGATTGGACTCCTGATGCATTCAATATCCAACACTCTAGCTGGATATAACAGGGTCACATCTCTCTGGAGCCCTGTCTGATGCTTTACAAATACAAAAGTGCGTTTTCTAAAATAGGTAACAGACTGCTCCAGGCTTTACCTTGATTAGCACTGGGGTGTGGTTCTTCGCCAGGCCCCGAGGACAGCAAGAATTCTTTAGTATGAGACACTGTTGTAGAAATGACACTGACTTTAACATCTCTACTCTTCCTTCCCCCGGCACTGCCAGGACAGGGCCATCGGGGAGGTCGCTCCACCCAGGTGAAGCTGTGCTGAGCCATCTGGCAGTTCCCATGGCAGATCAGCAGCAGGCCTCTCCCAAGTGTCCTTGGTTTAGGGAAGACAAAATTTCTTCTCAGTTTCCCTATTCTACTTGTCCTAGCTTACTGTCCCATTATCCATTAAACTTTTAACATTTTTCTTTATACACCAAAATCACACTTTTCATACTTTTCAGTCAGTTAGAACTCTTAGGCTTAATTATTCCTACAGTTGAGGTTTGTGCCACCCCTGAATTCAAATCTGTAAGAAAATTAAGATTACTATACTTACACTGTGGTCGCTTCTGACAGCTAAATCTTCTGCTACTACACATGACACATGGTAAGGCTACTGACTAAAGTCTATTCTTGATTTTCCCACATAAGGCAAAATTGCCCTTATCTCTCTGGAGCCATCCAGTTAAGATACAGGTACCATTTAAGGTTTTCTGCAAGCCATTGTCAGGGCTGTGCATTGTGACTGTTTTTCTTTCTAGCCACAAACACAGTTTGTCCAATTTTCTTAAACACTATTCTGGCACAGGACTAGATTGGCTGTGATCAATTAGTTGTAAGACACCACTGCACTCAGACCAGCCAAATTTAGTAATTTCCCATTTACTAGCTTAGCTTTTTATTTTTAACCTTAATTCCCACTGTCTTTACTTTTATTCTTTCTATCATATATCCAGCAACTTGTATAAAATTTTTCACTTTTAGAAACCTTAAACAGCCAGCATTTCTTAGATTAGCAACACATTCATACCCAAACAGAAATTCACTAGGTAAACAACATTAAGCAAGCAACAAAGATGCATATTTAAACAATAAAGACAGATAACATTTCCCATTAAAACCTTGGTGC
>PVJC01017364.1:0-32699 GCA_004026665.1 Murina feae | reverse complement strand
TAGGGTTAGGGCTAGGGTTAGGGCTAGGGCTAGGGCTAGGGCTAGGGCTAGGGTTAGGTCTAGGGCTAGGGTTAGGGCTAGGGTTAGGGTTAGGGTTAAAGTGAGGGTGAGAGTGAGGGTGAGGGAGAGGGTGAAGTGAGGGTGAAAGTTAGTGTTAGGGTTAAGGTAAGGGTGAGGATTAGTGTTAGGTTAGGGCTAGGGTTAGCATTAGGGCTAGGGCTAGAGTTAGGGTTAGTGTTAGGACTTGGGTCAAGGTTAGGGCTAGGAGTTTGGGTTAGCATTAGGGTTAGGGTTGGGACTGGGGCTAGGGTTAGGGTTGGTGTTAGAACTAAGGTCAGGGTTAGGGCTAGGATTATGGTTCGAGGGAACTTTAGGGCTAGGACTAGAGCTAGTTTTAGGGTTAGGGTTAGGGTTAGGGTTTAGGGTTAGAGTTAAGGTTGGTGTTAAGGTTAGGGTTAGAGCTAGGGTTAATATTGGAGTTAGGGGTAGGGTTAGGGTTAGGGTTAGGGCTAAGGTTAGGGTTAGGGTTAAGGTTAGGGTTAGGGCTAGGTTTAGGGTTAATGTTAGGGCTAGGGTTAGGGTTAGGGTTAGGGTTAAGGTTGGGGTTAGGGTTAGGGTTAGGGTTAAGGTTAGTGTTAGGGTTAAGGTTGGGGTTAGGGTTAGGGTTAGGGTTAAGGTTGGGGTTAGTGTTAGGGTTAGGGCTAGGGTTAGGGTTAGGGTTAGGTTTAAGGTTAGGGTTAAGGTTGGGATTAAGGTTGGGGTTAGGGTTAGGGTTAAGGTTGGGGTTAAGGTTGGGGTTAAGGTTGGGGTTAGGGTATGGCTTCTGAAGAACTCCAATCCCTCTTGTTCCCTCTTGTTCTTGGGAGCTGGCTAGCTGCTCCATCCATAGGGTTGGCTTGTCCAGGTCCAGCTACTCAGCTGCGGGTCCAGCTCATGATTCCAGAGTGACTACTCTTCCCACTTGTTCCCTCCTGTTCTTGTCTCCTTCTGGAATGCTGTTCCCCATGTTCCTCACAGATATGGCTCCCCCTTCAGTTCTCAGCTCACATGTTTCCTCCTCCAGAGACTTTCCCTGACCCCCTCCTAGGCTGTACCAGGGACCAGGGATTGTGTCTGTTGCTCTGGGCTTCACTTCCTTTCAGGCACCTTGAGTCGCTGTCTGTGTCCACCTCTAGAACACAACGGTCCTTGTCTGTCTTTTTATCGACTGAACATCTTTCTTTCTTACCAGGTACCTAGCACAAGGCATGTATTTTGTAAATATCATCATTTGTTGAATGAATGAATGAATGAATGAATGAGAAAAGGGAAAACCATCCCAGTTGCACGTAACCTGGACCTGCCTGACCCAGAGCCTGGGAAACGGTAGTCACTCTGGAATCGTGAGCTGGCCCCGCAGCTGAGGAGCTGAGGAGCCAATCCTTTGGATGGAGCGGCTAGCCGGCTCCCAGCAGCTATTGGGCACAGGGGCACAGATGTCAGGTAGAAACTTCCGGGTGGGCTTGTGTCACCCTGAACGTGCTTGGTGCTCCCTTGATTTGCCTTTTTCTCTGAATTTGCATCCTGGTTCCCTAATGAATCGGGTGACCTGGGAATTTCCCCAGCAGCCTGTGAACTTGAGCTCAGGGACTTTGCCTCCTGACTATATACCCTTTACCAGGCCCAGTGGCCGAATCATGATGTAAAAAGACCGCGGGAGTGACCCCCTCAGCCAGGCCCTGTGCGGAGCACTCCGACCATCACGTCATCCAAACCAGACAACCTAGCAGGGTCACTGCTGTTAGTGTCCCATTTTACAGGTGAGGAGACTAAGGCTTAGAACACTGGCGTGTAGGGCTGTTTCAAGGGGTGCCCAACATTTAGTAAAACAAAACCAAAGCTAACTATTGATGGCTACTATAATTCTGAAGTGCACGAGTACACCTCCCTGTCTATTCTGAGACTCTGGAACTCAGATGCATCCAGCACTCCATGTGAGCATTATTTAACGTGGGAATGTCTCTCCATGGAAGCGCTGTGGTCAGGGCTGATGGTGGCTGGCCCTGCCTGTGAACATGAGAAAACAAGGTGGCATCTCCCTTAAGGAGGTGTGAACACAGTGACCCTCACCCCTGAGCCCTATTCCGAGAGACTCCTGCCGCAGGGAATCCTGCTCCCCGGGAACCCCCAGGGATTTCCTCGGGGACACAAGTCTCGTGGATTCTTGTGGGGTGGCAACGTCTCTCCCCCTTTCCCAGCGTGCGTATCTCTCACATGGAGCGTTCCCACAGAGAGCCAGGGAAGGTGCGCCGAGCACCCGGCAGCCTGGCGCCAGGGTCTGCACCCTTGGCTGCCGCCTGCACTGCTTCTCACCTGCACTGCGCTTCAGGTAGCATCTTACTCAGGCTGCCACCCTACGAATATTCGTCAATGAAAGACATGCTCCACTAGAAACAGCCCGGAACCTCAGGAGACAGAAAGAACTGCAGCCACTGCCAGCATCTCGCTCACAACCGGCTCTCGGTGACTATTTGTGGTGTGAACGAACCATCTATTCGGCGGACAGCGCTGTCTCCATCTCCCATCAGTAGAAACCCTGACGTCTGAAATGGGACGCCATCGGAGCTGGAGTTTCTGTGCCGAGTTTCAGCAGCCCGAGGCCCCTTGGTTACATGTGAGTCGCAGTCAGCCTGCTCGCTCTTTTTGATGCTATAGCAAGACCCATGGGCCTCCATGTTCATTTATTTTATTTTATTTTATTTTATTTTATTTTATTTTATTTTTTATGTTTTGCATTGTCCCTGATGAAGACATCACAGAGAGAGCTCAGGGCCTGGCTGGTATTTTTTGGAAAATCGTTCTTGGGCAATTTTCATTAGTATTATCCTGCACTTTAATTTATGTTAGTTCCATAAATTAATAAATGGGTTTAGCTACATTTAAATAAATTTAATGTGCTTCTTCCCTCAAACAGAAATTCTGTGTCAGGACAAAGCCCTGACCCTGGAATCCAGGCCCGTCGGTGACCCTGCTTCTAACGCGACTTGATTGGACAAAGAAGGACTGAAATCAAGTCGGCTTTGAATGAGATGTGCCAGCCAGTGTGGGACCCGAGGACAGATGCTGGAACCGCTTCCAGAACCACCTGCCTTAGGGACTCTCAGCTTCTCCAGGGAAGGGCACTCTGAGCCACGTGCCTGGGTCACGGTTGACGACCTCCGACGGGCGGACTCCTGGTCCGAGTGGGCCAGACGCGCCTTCGTGTGGCTCCCGTCTCTGGCCCTCCCCGGCTACAGCGCCAGCTCCATCATGGTCCCCCCACTGCAGTTCAGGTCTTGGGCGCTGACTCGCACATCCCCTCCGTCACCACTTCCTTCTAGAGATCTATCTCAGGGCTCTTTCCCAGAGTTGTCCCCGTGGGAAAGAGAGTGGCGTTTTCTTTCTTACCTGTTCACACCAGCCTCCATGGGCCTTGTCAATATCCCTTTTAAAAATTGCATTGGCCCTAACAGGTTTGGCTCAGTGGATAGAGCATCGGCCTGCGAACTCAAGGGTCCCAGGTTCGATTCCAGTCAAGGACATGTACCTTGGTTGCGGACACATCCCCAATAGGGGGTGTGCAAGAGGCAGCTGATCAATGTTTCTCTCTCATTGATGTTTCTAACTCTCTATCCTTCTCCCTTCCTCTCTGTAAAAAAATCAATAAAATATATATATATTTTTTTTAAAAATTGCATTGCCCTGGCTGGTTCAGCTCAGTGGATACAGTGTTGGCCTGCGAACTGAAGGGTCCCAGGTTTGATTCCCGATCAGGGCACATGCCCAGGTTGTGGGCTCAATCCCCAGTAGGGGGTGTACAGGGAGGCAGCCCATCAATGATTGTCTCCCATCATTGATGTTTCTATCTCTCTCTTCCTCTCCTCTCTGAAATCAATAGAAATGTGCATGAATGTGTACCTGAAATGCCCAATAAACGATGTAACCTGAATTTGTCCATAAAGATATTGATCCTCAATATAAATGGCAGGAACCAAAGCTAGCAATAGATGGATGGGCTTGACGGAAATAGAAGGAAGTGCCCACCATCAGAGAAGGGGGCCCCAGGCTGCGGGGTCAGCACGGTTCTCAGTTGAGGGGGTTCTAGGCTTTGGAGGCCTCAGAACTCACAGACACGATATGCACCCTCATAGCACAAAAGCAGCCACAGATGACACGCAAACCAACGGGCATGGCTGCGTCCTCGCAGCACGTATTTTATCGGCACTGACATTTGAGTTCTATGGCATTGTCACGTGGTTCCTTTTCTACCATTTAAAGAAGTAAAACTCCGCACAGCTTGAAGTCTGTACAGAAACAGGAGGCAGCCCTAGCTGGTTTGGCTCAGTGAATAGAGAGGCAGCCTGCGGACTGAAGAGTCCTGGGTTTGATTCTGGTCAAGGGCATATGCCCGGGCTGCAGAATTGATGTCCAGTAGGCAGCCAATCAATAATTCTCTCTCATCATTGTTGTTTCTATCTCTGTCTCCCTCTCCCTTCCTCTCTGAAGTCAATAAAAATATATTATTTTAAAAAAAAACAGGAGGCAAATCAGATGTGACCCTCAGCTTGTCATTTACAGACCGCCCCCCCCTCCCCCGCCCCTGCCTCCTCACCCCCACTGTGTGGTCCAAAAAGACGATCTTGGACAAGAATTTCCTGACATGAGTCCTGGACTCAATTCACTCTCTAACTCACTCCAAGCCCCTCCCACCCAGAGCTCACTTCCTCTGTCAGAGCCAGGGGTTGACACACCTTGTTCTCCCATCACCACTTTCCTTCCCAGGAAGGTGCTGAGCTTTCTAAGAAGGAAGAAATCACTGACCACCCAATTTCATCGTGAGACACATGCATCTAAGACTCCCTTGCTCTGAGCCTACTCACAAGGGGTCATGATGGGTGAGAGATGGGACGCATTTCTACAGCGCTCACAAACACACACACACACACACACACACACACAGTGAAAATAAAAGATGTTGAACTTGAATTTCTCAGTCCAAGAGGAGTTAAGTTCCAGTTTGGATGTGAATGAACATTTACCTTGGCAGCTCAGGACTGAAGGAGAATCAGGTCTGCCATTCTAAGTTGCTTAGAGTTAGCATCCAACTCTGTTTCCTGGGTATGTCTACAGCAAGCTTTCCTGAGAAGGTAAACTCTTGTGTGTCTTGGACTTGGGAGAATTTGAGTGCAAGCCACGGTGAATACATTGTGGCTCTCTTGAGTGGTATGGACAAACTCCTCTCCTAGTTGTGAAAATAAGAACTCAACTCAATTGTTTTATTAGATTTTATAGAAAAGATGTGGTCAAATAAGAAATAATACATGCAAGTTGGCCAATGTATTGTTTTCCACTATCCAGATAGCAATCTGCCACCTTTGAACACAATTTTCCTGCCATTGTCTGTAGAGCTGCCCATAGTTAGGGATCAACCTGTGCTTTTTTTAAATAACATAATCAATGTGTGTATACGCGCCGGTTCCCATAAAGGAAGACAGAAACGCGTGCTCCTCGCCCCTAGAACGGAAAGCAGCGGGGTTAATACCGACGCCGCGCCCGCCTGGAAAAGCAAAGGCGGGCAGGGACCAGGCTGCACCCAGCCTCCCAGACACCCGGGAAGTCGCAGCGGAAATGTCAGCTGCATGTGTAATCTTTATGCAAAACTTCCCTGCAAGAGCCGAGTCCGCCAAGCTGCCCACCCCCTTCCCCGGTGCCGTCGAAACTTTGCGATTTCCCAGGATCAGTCACCCGCCCAGGGCACGTCTGCCTGGAAACTTTCTGACGGCCGGGGTACCAGACTCCCCTGGCGCAGCGCCTGCCTGGTAGCTCAGCAGGTTTCAGCAGGAAGACCTATTTTCACTCGGGCGCAGGCCCCGTCCCTGGCAGGGAGCGCCTGGAACAGACTGCGCGTGGCTCTGCCAAGATTCCGGGGCTCTGATGATGCGAGCCAACCTCAGACTAATAATTTCATATCTCAACGTAAGCAAGAGAGCTCCGTAAAAATAGACGGCTCCTAGCAGGATGGCGCTCTGCGCGGAACGCCGTGCCTCGGAACATCGCTCCCAGCGCGCTCCTAACTTTAGCACCCTCCATCTGTCTGTTTGTCTGGTTGCGGAACTTGGGGGAAGAATGTCGAAGGCGGCGTGACTCTTCATACTCCCACGCCTGGGATCCCTCCGGAGGTGACATACCTGTCAGCGTGTGGCTAACACGTCCTTCTCTCCAGTTCCCAGGGAAAGGAAAACAAACAAATCCAGACTCCGACTATCCATGCGCTTCGTCAGATACACGAGACCCTGTGTACACGTTCCCGCTGATCGGTCCACGAGAAAAGTGTTGGTGCCATGGGCGGCGAGGTGGGAATGGCCTGGGAACGCGAAGATAACTTACTCAATGCTCCAAGTGGTGGAAAAACTCAGCAGGTGTCCTAGATGGTCAAATCTCAATGCACAGGCCAAGGGAGGGTGGGGAGGGGGATGCAAAGGGAGGTACGGGGGGGAGAGGGATTCTCATTAGGAAGTTTCTCCAGGGGACGGTGATCAAGGTTCCTCTCCCGCTGGAGCTCTGAGTCTGGCTGCCACCAAGGGAGAGGCAGACACCAAAGAAAGGCCCATCCTGAGAATTGGTTCAAGAATTGGTATCCTGAGAACAAACCAGCTGAACGAAACAGAGCAGGCGGATTAAAGGACAGGGGGTGGAGGGCGACGTCTTTCAGGGCCTCACGTATCAATGAGAGTTCCCCAGAGAAACAGAAGCAACATGACCCACGGGGAAGAGGTTTATTGTGAGGAACTGACTCGTGGGACATGGGCACACGGGCAAGTCCGACGTCCACAGGCAGCAGGCTGGCAATGCCAGGGAGGGTGACCTGAAGGCAGGAGTCTGAAATCTGTAGGGCAGGCGAGAGGCCTGGAAACCAGGCGGAAGCTGATGCTACAGTCTTGAGGCAGAAGGTCATCCTCTAGAAACTTCTGTTTTTTGCTCTTAAGGCCTGCAACTGCTTAGGTGAGGCCCACTCACATTCAACCACCTCACAGTTGCACCAAAGACTGCTTCACAGCAGCAGCTCTGATTGTGTTGATATTGGACAAGTGGCCTGGCCGGGCTGACCCACAGGCTCACCTCCATGCAGGAGCTACATCAGCCAGGCTCGGGGACAGGTCTGCTCTGTGGGGAGGAAGTGGGGGGGGGACCCCCAAGGGAGACATGGATGCGCACCTGCGATGTGTGAGGGCGTCTGTGTTGAGGACCCGTCGGGCCTGAGAGCCCAGCACCCCTCTGGACGTGGGGAGTTAAAGACGGAATTTCCAGTCCGAGCAGAAGATAGACAAGGAGCCCAACTCCGACGATCGCTGAGTAAAACCATGATCGTAACGTTACTCATCGTTTATTTATTGATAACAATCGATAACGCCAGGAACGGCCTCTCCCATTGCAGCGACACGTTATGATTTTAAGGCAGGTTTGCAAGCGCCTTCTCTCTGGTTGCATGCACCCCTCAGAATCCATCTCGCCTCCGCCCGTCCCTCCGTCCTCTGCCTCAGCACAGCTAGGACAGGGGCACTGACCAACTCGCTTAAAAGAACAAAGAATCACCACTCACTTCCGGAGAAGAAAACTGGGTTTGAAAGGTGGTTTGTGACGTTCAGGCTCAGTTAAGGGGCACGACTTCCACTTCCGACCGTGATGAAATCGCTGCCCTAGATGGTCCCTCTTGTGGAAAACAACTGTAAAACCTGATTACGTAATTGGGGGTCATATCCATGATATTATAATCTGTATTCATATATGCCACTTTCCACACAGCTTATAATCCAGAGGAGCCGTTGTTCTCAGAGATAGCGCAAGAGGCATCCTAGGATTCGGGTCCCTGAGGGAAAGGAACTGCATGTGGTAAGAGTTGCAATTTCTCTGGCTTTCTACCTGAGGGCCATGTGAGCTCGGCAGTGCGGGAAGGTGACACCCCAGGAAGCGGGGTGGGATGGTGGAATCGAGGAGGCAGAGGTTGACATTGGAAACTATCATGACATTGAAATTGTAGGGCAAAGCGCCAGGGAGGCCGAGCGGCACGGAAGAGGAGATGTGGGGATGTGCAGAGGCCCTGCGTGATCTCTGGCCGTATGCGTGGCTGTGCGCGTGCAGGACAGAGCTGCGGGGACAGCTGCTGGGAGCGGGGAGCTGAGCAGAGATGTTGATGATCACACAGGGCTGGGAGATGCTGACATTTCAAACAGCCCAGGTAGAGAGACACCAATAACTGCTCTCCCCACCCCCCCCCCAGGCATTCGGCAGGGTCTCCAGAAAGGTCGTCCTTTAGAAAGAGGGTTAAACTAGCCCGTAAGCAAAACCTACATGAGCCCTGACCGGTTCGCTCAGTGGATAGAGCGTCGGCCTGTGGACTGAAGGGTCCCAAGTTTGATGCCGGTCAAGGGCATGTATCTTGGTTGTGGGCACATCCCCAGTGGGGAGTGTGCAGGATGCAGCTGATCAATGTTTCTCTCTCATTAATGTTTCTAATTCTCTATCCCTTTCCCTTCCTCTCTGTAAAAAAATCAATAAAATATATTTTTAAAAATCTACAGGAGACTCACAATAACAAAATTTAAAGAAACAATTCTCACGGGATCAAGCTAATCCACCAATAAATAAATTTACTGATCACCAAATCAACACCCAACAATCTATCAAGGAAGACAACAAAAATCCATACTCTCATCAATGTGACTTCTACAATATTGAGCATGTAATCAAAATTTACTAGAGACGAGCATAAGTGGAAAATATACCAAATAATCAAGAAAAGAAAGTCAGCTGACACAGACAGTGATATGAAAGAGATTTTGGAATTAGCAGTATATATATATATATATATTTAAATGACAAAATAGAAATAAAAAGGAAATAGATGGGAAATTTCTGTAGAGAAACAGATCCTATTTTTAAAAGAAGCTGAAATTTAAAAAATATCTAAACGAAAATTTTCTTGGGTGGTTTTATCAAATTGGTCAATGCAGAAAGAAACTAGTAAAATTGAAGAAAGAACAATTGAAACCATTCAAACTGATATACAGAAAAAAGGGGGGGGGGATAAACCTACATTAATTAATCTAATATAAGTATAGTTGGGATCCCAAAAAAAGAAAAGTCAAAAAATATTTGGAAATATAAAGATTCAAATTTTTCAGATTTGACAAAATATAAAATCCATACACCAAGAAAATCAAACTCTAAGCAGAATAGACAAAAACAACAACAGAAATAAACACATTTCTTCAAAGTACATTACAGTCAAACTAGTGGCCCGGTGCACGAATTCATGCACACTGAAAGGAAATAAATTAGAAGAAATATTTTAATATCGCTATTTGCCCTTTCCCCATAATAGACGTGTCAACCAAATTCATGATGGACAATGACAGATGGCAGACTTAAACCGAACTATAACAGTAATTACATTAAATATAAATGGACTAAGAATTCCAATGGAAAGGCAGAGATTTTCAGGCTGGAATAAAAAACATCAAGACACAACAATATGTTTTTCACAAGAGACACACTTTGCATAGGAAGAAAGACTATGCCCTCAGCCTAGGAGTTTCTGGGAGACTAGGAAGAATTCAGGGAACCGTGAAAACACAGCCACTCCAAGATAACCCAGGCATGCATGGGTCCCAGAAGCTCTAATCCAGACACTGAAGTCAGACCAGGAAAGCCAAATGAAGAACCATGGGAAGCTGAGGCACAGCTCTCAACACCAGCTGATTCTCTGCAAGGTCTCAGTAAGCATGGAAGGTAGAGAGGACACAGGTCCAGGTGAGCTGTATCCAGGCTCTGGGGCAAAGGTGTGGCAAGACTTTGTCACGGCAGCAAGGTGTGACCAGGTTGGAGTCATGATAGCTCCCCAAACCAGAAAAGGGCTGGCCAGAAAAATGAGGCAAAATAACTGAGCAGATGTTTAAGTTGGGATGGGAAGAGGGTCCCTGGGTAAGGACCAGGAGCCATGGAGGCCTAAGCTGGGCTGTGACTTAGATCCGTCCTGGCTCCGAACATACACTCCTAGTTTATCTGATTCTTAGCATGGCTTTGATTTCAATTTTTTTTTTAAAGAAAATTCATTTCCTAAACTATTTCATAATGAATTTGAAGCAATGTGTAAAAATATCCTCCACGCGAAAGAAGAAAATATGTTCTTGAGGAAATCAAGCAGAGAAAAGAAAGGGAAGGGAAGTGACAGCGTCTGGGGTCTGCATACTGAATAGACTCACAGAAATTTTAGAAACGAGCCCCTCCAGAAAATGTTTCTGAGATGCCACCGAGCCAAGGCAAACAAAGAAACACAGGGCGTGGGCTGGGGACACAGCTGGACCCGCACATACGTCAGAGTGAAAACTGGAAAGAGGGTGCCTCTACTAGAGCAGCGTTAAAAGCTCCTCCCACCCGCTACCCCCGGACAGGATCAGAGGAGCACACCGGGGCTGATCGTTTGCGAACCACGTTGTATTCTTTGAAGAAGTGGACAGGGGATATATTCTAGGTGTGGAGGGGGTGACTGTGAGCAGTCAAAGAGCTCCCTGCCCTCGTGGGCATTAGAATCAGGTCGTGGGCACATATTTATGTCTTCTTGTTGGGCATCTAGAATCTGTTATGAAGGCCGAGCTATAACAGTGAACAAATAATCACATCAATAAGGTCACAGCGTCAGGAGGGAACAGCACAGCACAACCAGGCAGCATCATGCGCTCACGTGACAGATTCGGGACTCGATCTAAGAGCCTCCGGAACCTGTTGAAGGATTGTGCGCTGAGGGCGGGAGCGGCTAAAATTAGCTTCTAGGTGCTACCTGGGGGGTGGATGGAAGGGGAGCAGGAGCGGAGGCGAGGAGAACAAATACTCCAGGGGAGACACGAGGCAGCTTGAATGGGCAGGAGGCTGGAGACGGCGGCAAATGGGTACATGGAAGAGGTTGTCCGGAAGCAGGAAACTAGGCTTGGACTGTGCACTCTCACACGTCCCCCAGGAATGCTAGGATGGCCTCCCATCCCACAGGGCGTCCTGGGATGTGGAAGAGGGGAGCACAGCGGGAAGGAGTCAGACTCTGAGTCAAGTTCCCCAACCTCACCCCCAGCCTCGACCTGGCATATGTCCGTGTGACACACCCACCACCGGCCCTTTGCACCTACTGCTGCACCTGCTCTGTCCCCACAGCCACATCTCCCCTCCTCGCCTGCTTGGACAATCCTGTAGCAACCTGCACACGATGCCCACCCCTCCCCCGGTGACCCTCCCCCCTGCCCTCGCACATTTTCCTGCCACGCTCATCCCATTCCATAAAAGCTGCTGATTTGCGTGCCCTCCCCAGGACAAAAGCTCCGTGAACGCAGGAGTTTCCTCCTGCTCTGTTCACTGTGCCCACCGCGTACGGCGCATAGTAGGTGCTCAGAACACAGTCCTTTTACCAACGAACAAATCACGTGGAAAACCCGTGTCGCAAAACTGTGTCCATCGCTGAGGAAATGAAAGCTGCGGGTCCCTGGACACGGCCGGGAACCCACGTTTAAGGCTGCGCCGTGCAGAGGCCTCCGGGCCTCCCGTTTGCTGTTGGGAGCAGCGTCTTCCGTCGCCACGGCTACTTGTGGGCGCATTTTTGAGGACAGATCTTTCGTGGTGGCCTCCACTTGTTCGTTAACATCATGACCTAACTTTTCCAGGTGAAAAAGCAGAGCCCGCAGCATTCTCAGTCACAGGCGGGACGGGACGGGCAGGGCTGCACGCTGCTCGCTTCTTAGGCGGACAAGCTGGCGAGGGTCCCGCTCTCCGCCCCACGCCCCAGCCCACGCTGCCTCCCCCCCGCGGGGTTTGTCCACAGTTAGAAACTCGGAGTGAGGTCCTCGCCCTCTTGGGTGGAAGGTAACTAGGACGTCTCCATTCTGGGTTCCGCTTCTCCGTAGCGGCATTGATCGGCAATTTCCATTTTCTAATTTCAAATAAAACCTCTCGCCGCAGTCGGGGCGACGCGCTCCCGCATGGAACGTCACAGCTCATTTTCGCTTCATGGCTTACAGACATTCAGTTACCATCCGTCTTAAGTGGCAATTCCGCGTTTCCAATTAGACTGTGGGAACAAACCAGATAAATGGACTCTTATCCCCGGAGCCATAATCTCAGCCGCACCATCAAGGCTGATTCGATGAGCAACCAGACGCTCTTCCCTGTCCCCTGGCTCCAGAGCGCAAGCCCACCCCCCCCTTCCAGCCCCTTCTGAACGAACCCACGCGCTGGGGGGCCGTCGCATTCCGGAAAGTTGACTCAGGTGATTGGAACTCGCCTTGCAGAGCTCTAACCCCCACAGGATGGAAGCCCAGGTCGAGCACCCCTGGGCCTGAGCACAGCACCCCCTCAACGGCGGTACTCTCCCTCCGCCCTCATCCTCCATCCGCACCGCCCACCCCATCACAGCCACCCGGCAGCCTGCTCTGTGGGAGTAGACAAAGCAGTAGATTTCATGTCAGTGGACGTGGATTCAAGCCCTGGCCCCATCGTGGAACCTTGAACAAGTCCTCACCCCCTGTGGGTGAGTCAGTTTTCTGTAGCCACCAAAGGACCTAGACAAGGCCCGGCACACAGGGCTACGGAGAGCATCCTGCAAGCAGGAGATCAGAAGGCGGCCTGGGGGGGGGGGGGCGGTCAAACGGGGCCAGGAGGGAGGGAGGGAAAGGAAGGGGAGGAGGAGGGAGGAGGGACGCATCCTGCACTTTCCACCACATGTCACCCCACTCCCCGTCCTCCCACGCCCCGGTTCTCACCGGACGCTCGGGTGCGGGAGGTGGAAGGGATTGGACACAGTCTGTCTCTCCAGAACAATGGTGAGAAGAGGGCTGTTTCCACAGCCAGCACCTTGGTGCTGAGTCTGAGTCCCCTCCAAAGACACTGTGACCTCGGCTGCCTGCTCCAGCCCCAGCACACTGAACGGAAGCCAACGGGACCCACAAACTTATGTGCCTTGTCGGTGAGCAGGAGCATCAGACCCCCTGATGCCAGTCAGGGTTCTCTCCGGGGTGGGGCGTCTGCGTGAAAGAGGCTGGCGCCCTCCACCCCGTCCATGACAGTGGCCACGGCGGCCATTCGAGCTTCCTCAGGCAAAGCCGCATGCTGAGGACTCTGCCGGCACCATCCTCACTGCTGGGGCCGAAGGTCAATGTCCCCCAGAGTTGTATGCTGAAACTCACCCCGATGTGACGGTGTGGGGAGGTGGTTTGGTTTCCAGGGAGGCAGCCTTATGAACAGGGTTGTGCCCGGTTAAAAGAGGCCCAGACATAGCTGGCTGGCGTGGCCCGGGGGGTTGAGCATCGACCCATGAACCAGGAGGTCAGGGTTCGATTCTGGATAGCAGGTTCCATCCCCAGGAGGGGGTGCGCAGGAAGTAGCCGGTCAATGATCCTCTCTCATCAACGATGTTTCTGTCTCTCTCTCCTCCTTCCTTCCTCTCTGAAATCAATAAAAATATATTTAAAAAAAAAAAAAAACTCTCTAAAAGAGACAGCTCTCTCACCCCTCTCCACGTGAGCGCATCTCCGAGCCAGGAACAGCTCTCGTCAGGTCCCGAATCTGCAGTGTCTTGACCTTGAGTTCCACGCTCCAGAGCTGTGAGAAATGCATTTCTGTTGTTTAGGGCCCGCCCCCCACCCCCCGGACTATGGGATTTTGTGGCAGTTTTTCTGGAACGCCCTGAGAAGGGGGTGGCCCTGGGGCTGGGGCTCCCAGCTTTTCTGTGCCTCCAGGCCCTTAGAATTGTCCCTGCACAGCCAGTCCTGACCCTCGTGCCTGACTTATTTTTAAGTGTCCAGAGCCTTGCACCCCAGGAGGCCACACACATGAGCCGCATGACATCTTGGCTGAATTTGATGAGCGCTGACCACGATGGGTCATTATATATTCACTAGAGGCCCGGTGCAGAAAATGCATGCATGGGGGGAGAGGAGCACCCCTCAGTCCAGCCTGCACCCTCTCCAATCTGAGACCTGTCGAACATCCCTCTCACAATCCAGAACCACTGGCTCCTAACCACTCGCCTGCCTGCCTGCCTGATGGCCGCTAACCACTCCCGCCAGCCTGATGGCCCCCAACTGCCCTCCCCTGCTGGCCTGACTGTCCTCATTGGCCTCCCCTGCCAACCTGATCACTCCTAACCACCTCTGCCTCAGCACCCACCACCGTGGCTTTGTCCAGAAGGAAGTCAGACATCCAGGAGATGGCCCGTCACCCAGTGTAATTAGCATATTACCCTTTTATTAGTATAGATTGGGTATGGGTTCAGCGCCTATGCCTGTCACCAAGCCTGTAAGTCCCATGGGGATGGGGACCAGCTCCGTCGTCTGCAGCACTCATGTGTCCAGCACCTGCCCACGAGGTTGAATGGGTGGCTGCGTGGCTCTGTGGAGACTCAGGTCCATACCAGGACCCAGGCAACACCTGCCTCAATGGCTGCCTTCAGATCACCACACTAATCAGAGGTCTGCAAAGTCAAGGACCAGGTGCTGCCTTGAGGGGAGGGAAGCCATGCAGCAGCCAGACAGGAATCAGGACTGGAAGCCGATGTGGCTTCCCTGGATGCAGTCCCAATCGCTGCCCCCCCAGGTGGTCAGCAGGGAGCAAGGGCACTGGCCGTCACTCGGGACCTGCAGGGGCGGGCTGCTCACCCGGCCCACACCATGTCTCGTTGAACGGGCTTTGACCTTGAAACACCTGGTTTCAAGGTTAAACTCAAACCCATCAAGAGAGAAAAAAAGCACTAACCAGTGAACAGACTATTGCTGGCCTTTTCACGGAGACACAGGTGTGTGACCCTCCCCTGCACAACAAGCAGTTGCCATGGGAACCACACAGATGCCAACTTGACAACAAGTGACATTCAAACCAAGAGGGACATTGACCTGATCCCCGCCCCAGCACACACACACATACATACACACACATACACACTCACACATACACTCACATACACACTCACATATACACAGATACACACTCACACATACACATACATTCACATGCACATACACACAAATAGACATATACACACATATACACACACATACACACACATACACATACACAGATACACACTCACACATGTGCACATACATTCACATACACACGTACACACATACACACTCACATACACACAGATACACTCACAGATACACTCACACACACATACACACAGATACACACACTCACACATATACATATACACACTCACATGCACACTCACATACACACACATACACACATGCATACACACACACACTCACATACACAGATACACACACTCACACATACACACATGCACACATACACTCACATACACACTCACACACATATACACACACATACACACACTCGCACACATACACCCATACACACTCATATACACATACACACATACACACTCATATATACATACACACATACACACTCACACACATATACACACGCACACACGCACACACATACCTTTCCTTGCCTAAAGCACTGGCCTATTCATAGTCATTAAATGACAAAGACATCACTTTCATTACAATTTTCTCCCAGAGGAGGGGGAATAAAGTCAGGAAGGACGAGGTGTCATTGTTTTAAGCCTCCCCCGCCCCCCACTTTGTGGGAATGCAATCACCTCCATCGTTAGTGCTGGGTTGGGGGGATGGGGAGGAGGGGAGGAAGGACACTCCCTCAAATCGCTCCCTCAAAACACAGCCCTGCTAACCCACCAGGAAAAGGCCAGCCGTCAGACCCGCAGCGGGTCTAGAGGTTACCCCTCCCCAGTTCCGCCTCTTCGGTTCAGCCGCGAAGCCCTCCGAGCTGAGCTGGCTCTGCCCTCTGTTGCCATGAGCCCGTGAGCTAAGGGGGATACCTGTGTGGGTGAAAAGGAAGTCAAAAGCAGGCTATTTCATGACCCCTGAGAATGAGAGGCAATGTCGACATGGGGGGGTGTCCACCCGGAAGGCTTTCCTGGGCACAGCGGGCGTGTGCGCCCCTGCCCGGCCCCGCCCGGCCCCTGCCTGCTGCGGCTCATTGACGCTAGAAAAGGCTGGTTGTGGCCAGCAGAGCAGGCGCCCCCTCCAGGGAGCATGCTGGCCAATGCCCGGTGCTGCCCGCGGGGCCCACGAACAGGCTTTTGTTATTTTATTTTAAAATCTGCGGGGAGCGGGGAGCGGGGACCTTAATGTGAGAGGAATGCATGGCCCTGGGCTCTGTTCCTCTGTGATCCACCCGGGGATAACATGTAACGTGAGGTCACAGCGAGGCCCCGGCAAAGCCCGAGGTCGACTCCCTGGCCCTTTCGAGGAGTCTGCAGAGCCGGGGCCTACAGACCGGGTCCCAGCTGGAACCCGGGAGCCGAGGCGCTGGGCCGCTGGGCCGCTGGGCGACTTGAAGCCATCGGCTCGTCCTCTCAGGCCTCGGGGACCCCTGCTCCCCCGAGGTCCTAGCAGGGTGACCTGGGCCACGGACTCCATCCTCTGGGCATTCTGGGAAACATGCATGACGGATGCTGACAGCCCCACCTTCATGGATGGTGTGAGGATGGCCCAGGGCTCTCAGCCCGGGACTCGGCCCCTGGAAGACAGGTCACTCACGGTGCCCACGCTGCAGGCCCGCCGGTCCCTGCTCGGTGCGGGACACAGCGCCCTTGTCCACGCGAACAGCCGGCCTTGCAAAGGGATCCGGGCTAAGACGTCTTCCCACATGACCAAGGGCCCAGGGGGTCACTGGGGAAGGGAGCCCCAGGCCCCACACCACTCACCCCACACACGGGGGCAGGGGGGAGGGGAGAGAGGCTGCCGCCCGGTGCCCATGGGTGTCTCTGCTTCCGGAAGCCTGCGCCCAGTATTCTCTGCATAACCTTTGTGAGGCGCCTGCATATTTCACCCTTCCAGGCGAGCACCCCCATCTTTTCGTGTCATTCCAATTTCATTTCCCGGGCTGTGTGGACTGCGGGCTCAGCAGTCGCTCGCTCGCTCGGGTCTGAGGTGACTCCTGGGACCTCCCCACTGTTCTATATGCAAATGGCCTTGCACCTGGGCAGCCGAGCGGGCGGCAGGCTGTTTAGTTATGCAAATCTGATTGATCGCCACCATATTGCGGGCGGGTGCGGGGCCTGGGGCGCGGGGCAGCTGTATTTCACCGGCTAAATTCCCGAGGAAGGGGGAGAAATTAAATGCCAGGCATCTCGATGCATATTTCCTCTCGGCCCCACCAGGGCCATCGTGTTTATTTCTGGATGCGTCCGACACCCGGGTTCCACGCTGCTGATGCAATGTGTGTGCGCGCGCGGGGCGGGTTCTTGCTGAATGAACGGAAGCCTTGTTTTCGGTGCAAAAAAGCCAGTGGCTGTGATGTCACCAGCACAATAGGTGTGTCGTTTGCTTTGAAATAATGACCCAGGCCCAAATGCAGGAAAGGCGGTGCTAACAAATAGCAGGATGCGCGCCCAAGCGGAGGCGGCCGCAAGTTACCCCGACATGATTCTGGGCGACGACAGAAGGTGAGGTACACCGCCACGGGAATGCTGATGGCAGACTGTCATCTTTTGTCGTCCACGTTTGCCTATTTACCAAACCCGGGGTTTGCAGAGGAGAAGGTGAAGCGGTGGCTGCAGCCTTGGAGGAAATAAACATTTTTTAACTCATATCTACTTAAAATAATAAATCGCACAGCAGACGCGTCTCCCTTGCACGCGCAGAAGCCTGCAGCTCTGGAGGCTGGAGGAGCCCTCGCCTCGTTGTGCTTTTCCGCATTCTCCTTATTGATTTATAATCACCGGTGAATAAGATACGTCTTCCCAAGGGCTGTGTGCAGAAGGAAAAAATAAAGATAGTTTTACCCATGTCTTCCCCTGCCACCCGCCACCACCCATAGATCAGAATTAAACATAGATCCGCGTTCCGTGGACGAGGGGAGCAGGGGAGAGAGTGCGTTTCACCAGGTTTCTCCATCGTTATGAACCGGGCTGTGCAAGGCAGGCCTTGAAAGCTGCACACCCCTGAGAGAGGAGGCGGCGAGGGGCGTCTGGATGCAGGGCTCAGCCTCAGCGCTCAGAACGACGCTAAATTCGCAGCCAGAGTGGCCGTCGTGGACGACAGCTGGGCGACCCTTCCCTGGGCGCGCAGACGGTGTTAACATGCGTGTGTGTGCCCTCCCTGAGCCACCCGAAGTACCCCTGTGCACACACCCTGCACACACGGGCATTCGCACACAGGATGCCTCGGTGTGACCGCAAGGAGAAGGGAAAGGCGTTGAGAGAAGGGCTTATGGCCGGGTTTTGTCCCTGGTGTGAAAACGCAGACCCTTTGTTTGACCCCAGTTCCTGCTTTCCTGCTGCCTGGTATACGCACACACACACTCACATATGCATGTGTACGTATATACACTCGCGTTGCACATGTGCATGTGCACAATGCATGCCCTACGCCTATGTGTGCGCACCCACGCAAGCAGGCATGGACACAGACACGTGCGTGCATATATACTGGCACACACACACCTTTTTGGAAAAAGGCCATCGACAGGCAGTGCCCGGCCAGAGGGTCAAAGAGGAAGAGCTGAGAAAGGTCAAGTGTAATCTCTCCGCACGAGGGCCGGTGCACCCCTCCTGCTGCTGCCTAACAAAAGGGCCCCGGCTCTGTGACTGACAGAATTCTTAATTGTATCCACTCACTCATGACAATTTGATTAAAATATTACGCCGAAGTCTCACCCCCTGTTTGCTTCGATCCTCCAAATCTAATTTTGCATTTTCAGAAAGGAGATTACCTCCACAAGCATGACTGGGATGCTATTAACTTCTACTTAATCTTTATTACGGATGTGAATTTAACATATGTACGGCGCCGCTCCACTCCCGCGTGCGCCTCTCGGAAGTCACGTCTGGGCGGTCCACGCGCGGCGGTGGCGGGTTTTTCCACTCCGCGGTCCTGTCGGAGCCCAGCTCTGGCCTGTGGATGCAGAAGGCACGGAGGTGCCGGCTCCGTCTGTCCACGGCAGGTTCTGATCAGGACCCGGACCCCGTCCTCCCCCTCCCGAGGCCACCTACCCCAGCAGAAGCCAGGCCGCCAGGCCGGGCCCAGGACTCCAGGCCCCAACGGTCCCCACCCACCCACACGGGTGGCAGGGAGTAGAGTCCGCAGCCCTGGGACGCATCTGCGGGCCAGGCCGGGTCTAGGACTCCCCATGCGGTGGGTCCCGCCCGCCCCCACTTCGGAGCAGAGCCTGCCGGCCTCTCCTGCCACAGAGGAGGAGACGATCAACAGGGAAACACACTAGGAGTGCAAAGCCTGAACACCCAGGCTCTGCCTTAAAGGGTCTCTTTCTCCCCCGTTCACATGAGTGTGTCTTTTTCTGGAATTATTGCCCTCCTGCTGAAGGGGTCTGAGTGGCAATATAGCCCAGGCTTGTATGAGCACAGAATAGTCTGGAATGCTCGCCTCCACGGTCTGAGCAGCCATTGCTTCCTCCCCGGGTTGGCAGGGTGGGGAGGAGGGGGCCAGCAGTCACACAGGAGCGAAGGAAGCTGCGTCCAGTGTGTTTCTTGTGTCCGTGAGGGCCTGAACTGGTCCCCTACACAGTCACGTGTCAAGGCCTCACCCCAGGACCTCGGAGGGTCACTGCGAATGTTACCAGTTAAGATGAGGTCACACGGAAGCAGGGTGGCCCCCTAATCAATATGACCCATGTCCTTATAAGAAGGGGACACCTGGGCACAGACAGGCACAGGGAGACACCACGTGAGGAGCAGAGTGAGGCTGTCACAGCCGAGGAACGGCCAGCAGCTGGGAGCCAGGCCCGGGACAGGCCAGCCCAGAGCTTTCAGAGGGCGCCGGCCCTGTGACACTGCGACCTCTGACCAAGGAGAGGAGGGGGCCCTTTCCCCCCATTGGGTGGCTTCATGGAGGCAGCCGATGGATGTTTCTCTCTCATCGGTGCTTCTATCTCGATCTCCCTCTCTCCCCCTTTCTCTCTCTCTCTCTCTCTCTCCCTCTCTCTCTCTCTCACCCCTTTCTCTCTCTCTCTCTCTCTCTCTCCCTCTCTCTCTCTCTCTCTCCCCCCTTTCTTTCTCTCTCTCTCTCTCTCTCTCTCTCTCTCTCTCTCTCTTTCTCTCTCTCTCAAATCAATAAAAACATTTTGTTAAATGCCCCTTTGGAAGCGAGTTTGGCAATATGTATCCAGGTTTCATTCCACTCCTGAGAAAAATGAAAACTTCCCAAACTGTGAAGTTCTACTGAAATTAGAAGCTACACGCACTAGGTTGCTCATTTCGGAACTCACTATCGCTGGGAACAAAAGACTCTTTCTTCGTCCTGCCGAATCCAGAGACTTTTGCCTGCATATGTCACCTGCTCCTCACAGAATATTCCACTGTCACTAATAATAATGGTTGTCGTGTCACCAAGGTCTACCGTAAAGATTGCTAGACTAGAAGGTTGGGGGGAGACATCTGCTATAACGTCACAGGGAAAGTAGAATACAGCCTTCAACGTAACAGACCAGCAGGCTACATTCGACACTGGAAGTAACCAGTAAGGATATGGAGTTTTGAGTCTGGATTTTGTCCTCAGTGTGTATTCATTCATTCAGCCAGCTGTTATTTCAGGGCTTCCATGTGCCACCCACCACAGACGCTGTGGAGCCCATGGAGCGCCTGCACCCCTGGGCGGTGCCCCATTCCCACGTACGCCGACCACATGCCTTCCCTGCCTGGGAAATGTGGGTTTCAATGAACACATCCATATCTTTGCTGAGAGAGCCATCAGCCATAACTGGCCAGAAACTCAAGGCAGACACTAAAGAGGCGTGTGATTGGTCCAATGCTCACACAGAATGGGAGCCAGACGTGAGCATCCATGCTCACCCCCCACACACGCCTGGTGCCCGGGGATGTTGTCAGTGTGAGTGCCAAGGCTCAGCTTTCACGCAAGGCATGTCAGACGGTGTGTGCAATGTTTTTGGCCAGTCCTTCAATTCCATATATACGTATATACATACATACACTAGTAGCCCTGTGCACGAATCTGTGTGCCAGTAGCTCACTCCACCCTCCAGTAGCTCTCCGCCCGCTGCCCCCCTCCTCATAGCTTGCTGCCCTGCCCCTTTCTGTAGCTTTCCCCTGTCCACTATAGCTCGCTGCCCTCCCCTCCAGCTGATCCGTGATCCAGTAGTGATGCAGTCGGTCATTATGTAACGACCATTTGCATATTATATCTTTATTATAGAGGATGTGTGTGTGTGTTTTTACTGGGTTTTTTAAAGAGAGAGAAAGGGAGAGGGATAGAGAGAAGCATCGATGATGAGAGAGGAACATCCATCGGCTGCCTCCTGCACGCCCCCTATTGGGGATTGAGCCTGCAACCCGGGTGTGTGCCCCGACTGAAATCTAACCAGCTACCTTTTGGTGCAGGAGGCAACCAATCAATGTGTTTCTCTCAGATGGATATTTCTCTCTGTCTCTCCCCCTCTCTTCCACGCTCCCTATAAATACATGGAAAAATACCCTTGGGTGAGGAATTAAAAAGCACACACACCAGCCCCATCCTGTTCACAAACGCCCCCGGGAAGCCTGCGTGTGCTCAGAGACCCCCACCGAATGGCTCGTGCGTGTCCCTGTCCCTGGAAGGATCCGCCGTTACATTTAACGGGCTTGGAGGCTCCTTATTGTCCGTAAAGGCGATGATTAAATGAGACACTCACCACTGAGAACCCGTGGTCCGTCTTTTTAAGCTAACCGAGCGATTGGCACCGGAACTCCTCGTCAGTCCCTCCGATTGTCTATGGCCGTGGTCTGGTAAGGAGTTGTTTTAAAGACCCTCTTGGCCTCGTTTACCCCTGGGGCTGGGAAGGCGCAGAGACCACGGCCTTCCCACAGGCAGGGGCGTGGAGGCCTCCCCACCCCCACACGTTGACTAGCCAGCATCCTCAGAAGCGTATTTATGAAACCAGAGCAATGCCACACCCGGCAGCACACAGTCCAACACCCGCTGCAAATCCCTTCCTTGCAGGTCTGGAAGGTCTCCTGGTCTAATTAGGGTATTACCCTTTTATTAGTATAGATATGCTTACTCCAAAGGGAAACACAATCTACCAGTATTTGGCTTTCTGCAGAATTCTTCAAGCATACAGAAAATAATAGAACAGACATCCACGTATGTACCACCCAGATTTAAGATATGTTTGCCTTATTTTATTTGCTTCCAATCCAAAACAAGAAATGAAAGGAAGGAAGCGGGTGAGGAAGAGAGGGAGGGAGGGAGACGTACAAGCAAAAGCCCCAGGTCCCATCCTGTCCCTCCTACGGAAGTAGCTACGACCATGAAGCTTGGCGTGTGTGACCCTCATGCACCTTTTTGCGATTTTACTACATAGTTTTATATCCATAAAAAATATGTTGTGGTTTTATGTGTACGTATTTAATATCACGTGAAAAGGATCATACTGAATATATCTTCCTTGAGTTTGCTTTTCTCAGTCAAAATAGTCATTCATCCTTGTTAATTCAGATAGATCAAGGAAATTCATTTCCGTTTCTTCATAGTGTTCCATCTGATGACTTAACCACGGTGACTTAGTCTATTCGTCCCTCCACTGCTACTGAGAGAGAGTAGAATGAGTCCCACTTTGTCTTGTTTTTTATTTCTCGTGCAATTACAAACAAGATAATTGTCTTCACTGATAAAAATAAGAGTTATGGCCTGGCCAGCATGGCTCAGTGGTTGAGCATCAACCTATGAAACATGAGGTCACAGTTGGATTCCCAGTCAGGGCACAGGCCCGGATTTCGGGCTCGACCCCCAGTGTGGGGCATGCAGAAGGCAGCCAGTCCATGATTCTCTCTCATTGTTGATGTTTCTCTCTCTCTCTCTCGTCCTTTTCTTTCTTCTCTGAAATCAATAAAAATATTTTTTAAAAGAAAGAAAGAAAAATGATTCTGAGTGAGGGGATCAGGGCCGGTGGAGGCTGCTATCTTATTCAGGTCAGTCCTTGAAAATGTCTCCAAGACAAGTGACCTTACAGCTGAGGGGTGGATGCGCTGAGGAATCCAGCCAGGCCAGTACCGTGGAGAGCGTTCCAGGCAGAGGGCACAGCCAGGGCAAAGGTCCCGAGGCCAGTGGCTTCTAAGGACACAGATGCCAGGAGTGTTTGAATGAGAGGACAAAGGGAAGGAGAGGGGCTGGGGATCCCGTGGCCCACGGTGAGAACTTGGGATTGAATCCTACATGGGATGGATGCCTTCAAAGCTTCCCCCAAGGACCCCTCCTCCCCCAGGGACCCCTCCTCCCCCAGGAATCCCTCCTCGCCCAGGGACCCCTCCTCCCCCAAGGACCCCTCTTCCCCTAGAGACCCCTCCTCCCCCAGGGACCCCTCTTTCCCCAGGGACCCCTCCCCAGGGACCTCAGAGCCATGAGAGTCAGCCTCATCTGCCCATACCTTCTGGCCCATGGAAGATGGGATGAACTCACTCGTCGATGCAGCCTCCGGCCCTACCTGCCAGGGGTTGACACTCCCATTGAACGTTCAGATGGCTCTTAGGCTTGAAGGACAGAACCCTCCTTTCCTTGTGGCCGTTTCCAGTAACATCCAGCTGCCAGCGTCCTGGCGGGCCTTGGGCAGTCGGTCCTCACACTCACCTCCCCCCACTGAACACAGGAAAAATTGGCTCCGTGTATTGCGGCCCAGACCCCTTATTTCCTTAAAGGTGATCACCCCTCCCCGCCCCCCCCACACACACACACACACATACACAGGGCCTCCCACCAGGAATGGGGAGGGCGGGTTATCTAGAGGTTTCTGACCATTAGTTTCCATAAATGTCACCCCCACTATTGGCACCTAAATGCCACTGAGCTCTCGGCAAACATGACGGGCAAGGGGCCTTGCTAAGCAAGCCTGGCATTGCCACCAGCATGGTGAAGGCAGCACTGAGCCAGCTATTTTAAAAGAGGAGTAGGGGGGAGGGGAGGTGGGGGAGGGGAGAAGGCTACACAACAGCATTTTTCCAACCAATCAAAATCAAATTATACCTGAGCAACATAATTGGAGTTTAATGAGTAGTTTTATGTTTTGCTAATCAAATCACCATATTGATGGGGTTGATCAGCAGAAATACAATGTTAATTACTAAGGAATGTTAAGAAATTAATGCAACCCCGAGAGCAACGTTCCACATCACAGGCGGAAGGGGCCGCGTGGACGGGCGGGCGGGGGAGGGGTGGTCATTTTTCCTTTTAATGAGCCCAGTGGCTGCTGGACCTGGGCGTGCTGGCTGGACGATGCTCATTTGCCGTTTTCAGTTGAGCACAGTCCCAGGGCGGGATGTCACCTGTGGGCACTGACAGGAAGCACTTGGAGGTGAGTGGACTCCATCCCTGGGCGTTCATGGGAGGGAGGAAAGGGGCGCGTTTCTACAGTCTCACTGAACCCCTTCACTCTGGTATTCACGGGGGGCAGGGAGCCTTTCACGTGACGGCAAGAACCGTCCAAATCCAAAAATAAATAAATTCATTACATGCACTGGGTTTGCAAAGGTCAACTAGATTCACACGCTGTCATCCCAAAGAGAACTGAAGATGATCTCTTTTTCAAAAGATCTGATCAATGAGGAATAGTTACATTAATTTGATCAATAAGGAATGACTAGCCCTAGTCGGTTCGGCTCAGTGGATAGAGCATCGGCCTGTGGACCAAAGGGTCCCGGGTTCGATTCCAGTCCAGGGCATGGACCTCAGTGTCGGTCTCCTCCTCAGCCTGGGCCCTGGTCGGGGCTCACACAGGAGGCAACCAATCAATGCGTGTCTCTCACATCAATGTTTCTCTCTGTCTTTCCCTCTCTCTCTTCCACTCTCCCTAAAAATCGGTGGGAAAATATCCTCAGGTGAGAATTAAGAAGAAGAAAAAAAAAACGAATAACTAAACAGAAAGCACAGGATAATAAAGGCGGATCAGCTGGGGGTGTCCACGTGTTATAACTCGCTACGCAATATGAGAGCACGACTAGGGACCACCAGGCAAAGGCGGCGAGGGCAGCGAACACGGCTCAAGACCTGCTGTGGAACCACGAAGTCCATCTCTATTCTCCTGGGCAGAGCAGTGCTGCAGGCCTCGGTTTCCCTGCGAGAGGGTCAGGAGGTGACTGAGGTCAGCCTGCGCAAGGGGAGCAAACGTTATCGGGGCGGAGGCAAGGCCCACGTCCCCAGTGACTCTCCACCCACTGGCTCCCCACCCTCCGGCCTAGGGGGAGGGTCCCGAGCTGCTCGAGGAAGCCGCGCAGAGAGGGAGAACCTGGATCTGAGTGGCTGCAGGAAAGGCTGCCCAGCATGCACTCAGTGGGGCTTCTCTGGGGTGAGAAATAAACCCCGGCTGCGCGAGCCACAGGGTTTGGGAGTTTGTCCGTTGCAGCTGCTACTGTGTCCCTGATACAAGCAGGCAGGTCAGTGCACTGCACCGAGCGCTCGCTGTGGCTAGGCTCTCTGCTCGGCACTGTGTAGCCGTCATCTCAATGCAGCCAACTGGTCAACCATCTCATGTAGCTTTGATTCTCCCACTGGGGCTCCGGGAGGTTCAATAACCCGCCCCTCTTATGACTCATAAGTAATGGAGGCAGAACCTGAAGCAGGACTGTCAGACTCCAAAGCTACAATGGCACATACTGTGTGCCTAGGACGGGATCGAGAAAAGGTGCTCTGGGACATCAGAGCAAAAACAATTCGCAGTTGATCAGGAAGATCCACGAATGCTCCAGGAGGACGGAGCCTGCGAGGTGGGCAGCGAGAGGTAAGCGGAGTCGAGCCCATTACAGTGACCAGTTGCATTTCCAGCCGAGGAGACGGCTGAGCACATGGCCGGGGTTTGAGAGGGGCAGGGCCCGGATGGAGGCGGGAGAGGAGGGGGCTGGGTGGGTCCACAGTGTGGGGTGCAACAGGAGATAAGGAGGTGCACATATAGAGACAGAGTTTTGGTTTAAACCACAGAGGATCTTGGATGCCAAAAAATGAATAAAGGAAGGGATTTGTACTTATTATAGTAAAGGGGTTCTTTGTTTGTTTCATTTTAAATGTTTTTATTCTTTTATTTTTTTGAGAGAGAGAGAGAGGGAGAGAGAGAGAGAGAGAGAAGAAGAAAAGAGAGAAACATTGATGTGAGAGAGAAACATCGATTGGTTGCCTCCAAACTGGTAGTTAGCCAAACCAGAAATCCGGGCATGTGCCCTGACCAGGAATCGAACCAGCGACCTTTCAGTACCTGGCACGACCCTCAACCAAATGAGACACATCAGCCAGTTTCTTGAGCAGAGGAGCTATGTAATCAGAGCTGTCCTCAGAAACCCGGCTTCACACAAGCTCACGTGAACACAAATGCTCTGTTCCACACGGAAGAAGCCGAGTCGTTATATATCCGTGTCAGGACCTGGGGTAGCAGAGCCACACCTGTGAGCACACACGTGTGCATGTGTGTCTGTGTGTGACAGCGATGCTTTTGCCCATGGCCAGGCGGCCACCAGCACACACAGGATGGGGGAGGGAGGAGAAGTGGGGGTGACGACCGGCTGGCTGTCGTTTTTGCATTTCACACAAGGGGCCGCGTCTCCTTTGCATTTCTAGCCCCATCAGCTCTTCGGGGAGATTGTCTTTTCATGAACAGGAGACCTGTTAGCCCACCCATGACCACAGCCGCGTCCACAATTTCAGGCCTGAGAAGCCACGGGGCCAGGAACCGAGACGGGGATTGTCAGAGAGCTGCGGCTGGCTGGGTTCCGCTCCTGTAATGGAGACAGGGAGGTGACCCCCGACGGCCCCCACCTCCAGGAGCCGGGCAGGCCTGCAGGCAGTCACAATAAGGATGCCCTGCTCAGGGTCCTGCAGACGACTCAGAGGGGTATGGGGCCGAGTGGTGGGTGGGCCTCTTCAGAAAGCCAAGAGGCCCGGCGACCCCGCCCTCCATCCTCCTCGCCCCCACCCCCCACCCCAGGTCCTCAGGTCCAGCACCTGAGCAGGGAGACAGGACTGGTGTTGGGCTCCTGAGCCCAAACACAGCGAAAGGATAGCAGGCTTTGCACCTGGATGTGTGTGTTCGAACCCTGGTTCAGTGGCTCCAAAGCTCCTGAAACTTCGAGTAGGTGACCTACTCTCTCTGAACCCTAGAGAACAATGGGAGAGCAAAAGGGCCCGATTGTTTATAAAATGCCTGGCACATAAAAGGAACTGGGCAAATAATGGCTGCTATTGGCCAGAAGTTCCCTTCTTTCGTGAAAATGCATATTAAACCATATTGCAGAGATATTTGGGATTTTTTTTAATTGTTTATTGATTTTTAAAGAGAGAGGAAGGGACAGGGAAAAAGAAAAACAATGATGCGAGGTTTCAACATCGATCTGCCTCCTCCTGCACCCACTCCTCACAGGGCATCCAGCCCACAATCCAGGCCTGTGCCTGATCAGGAATCGAACCCGCAACCTCCTGGTGCCCAGGACCATACTCAACCCACTGAGCAACACCAGCCAGGGCAAGGTCGTTGGGATTTTGGCAAACCTTTCAGGGAGCCAGAACTGTAGGGCAGTTGGTGATCTCTCTCGGTGGCTTGGACATAGACTAAGAATCAGGGTCATGTCAAGTCCAGAACTGGCAACCAACACATCGTCACCAGCTCCTCCCCGCCTCGTACCAGCTGATAAGAAACCTTCGATGCCTCGTCCGAGTTGCCAAGGAAAACTGGCTGAGCTGGAGACGCACCCCGGGGCACCCGTGTGGTCACGTGGGTCTGAGAGTGGGTGGATTCCCCAGTTGTTCACAGAGACCCCTCCCCGCTGCTTCAACTGTGCTCCTACACCCTCCTCTTGTCTGCCAGGCTCTCCGGGAACACTAGGTTTTGTCCCTTGAGGAGTCCCACCTGGGGCTAACCTGAGATCGTCCACAGAGAACCAGGCCCTGGGGGCCCAAGAGAAGCGGCCCCCGGGACAGAGAGCAGGGGTCTCAGAGACTCTCGCCAAGTCACCTGCCAAATCGCCTCTCGTTTTTGGCAAAAACGTTCCTGATTCCTGCCTGTCCCCTTTAGGGTGTTCATTTGCAGAAGAAATACCTCCTTTTAGCGCATCCAGGACCTGGAAGATGCCAGGCGGAGTCATGCCTCCTCCCCAGAGGCTCCTGCCCGAGGAACAAAGGGGTGCGGGCTCATTTGCATATTCCAGCCATTAATCCGGCACTGGCTGCTGGGCTGAGCCAGCCCTTTGGGTGTTTTGAATACATTTTAAGCATCATTGCAAATTTGATTGCCATCAATAAAACGGCAAACAATATAATTATATGTGTTTGCTCGTGTTTAAGGGGGTGCACCCATGTGACATGTGAGTATGCTCATGTAAGAAACACACATGCACGCGCATCATGCCTGTGCTCCGGGACCTCCGCAGCGTCACACGGACCTAGAGAATGTGTACGAATCATCTACTTCCCCTACGCGACGCCGGGGAAAACCAAATCGAAGCAGGAAGGGACTGAAAGAGCTGCGTGTATCATTCACCTGATTACAATGGCGCCTTCCTTTGAACCTCAGCCAAATCATTTTGTACATTAAAAATTGGTCAGGGATGGTAAGATTCCATTTTCATGGTTGGCAATGCAGAACCGGGGAAAGAATACAATTACAGGCCCCTGAGTAAACTCTGCGAATGTCAACTTGATGTAAATGATCAAGTGTCGACAAAGGGGCCAGAGGAGGGAGGGCTCGAGCGGGTGAGAACTGAGCTCCGGCCGGCCGCCGCAGACAGACGGACAGACGGAAAGACCCAGAGACAAGAGCAGCAGCCTGGCCGGCCCTCGTGGTGCAGAGGCCCGGAGCTCCCGGAGCGGGTGTTTTTCAAGTGCTCACGGAGGGCTGGTGTTGAGCGCGCCGAGATTTAGCTGCTAAATGCATGGACAGGCGCCCCCCCCCTCCCCCCTTTATCCAAGGGGGATCCATGCCAAGACCTTCAGGGGATGCTTGAAACTGCAGACAGTGCCGAACCCTATAGGTACCACGTTTTCCCCTGCACGTACACACCTTCCCATTAAAGCAAGCACCCGACGGCTTTCCTCTGGCACACCGTATTGCCAGCATCACTACCCTTGTGTTTGGGGGCCATTTGGGAGCAACAGAGGGACTTGAACACAAGCACTGAGACTGTGACAGTCCATCCGATAATGGAGCTGCTAAGTGACTAACCGGCAGGGAGCGTACACAGTGTGGGGACAAAAGGAGGGTTCGCATTTCCAGCATTTCGGGACGACCGGATGGGACAGGACTGGATGGGGCAGGACCAGATGGGGCAGGATGGGACAGGGGGCAGCGGGGCAGTGAGGGAGGCCACACTGCTGCTCCTGTGGGTTAGACCATCGGTGCGAGGCTCTGAGCTCCCGGACAGTATCTGTCTTCTGGCCACTCCGAGGGGGTTCAGGGCATAGGAGCTGCTATCCACCTTAGATTCCGTGACTGGGGCTGTGCCTCGGATTTTCCTTGTCCTGCTCCAGGCATCTTCACAGGAGAGTCAGCTCTGTCTCCTCCGACCCCGGAACTGCAGACGTTTCCATCAGGTGCTCCTCCCTACACCCTGCACCCCTGCACCCTGCACCCCTGCACCCTGCACCCCTGCACCCCTGCAAAGGACTCGTCACATCCAACGGGACTGCCCTGTGGTCATCCTCACCCACATCAGAGTCTCCGTGCCTCCTCCTTCCCTCGGCCCCTGGAGCGTGGTTGGAGGGAATGCTTGCTCGGCCAGGGAAATGCTGCGGGAGGAGCTGAGTGATGAGGCTGGGAAATGAGGACCTTCCATTCCGCATCGGGGACCCTCCGGCTCTGCTCTAGAGAACGAGGCGTGTCAGACAAAGGCGCTATTGAGGTGGCTCTCACGAAAGGGGCCTCAAGCCCCGGCACCACCATCATTGCTTCTCTCTCTCTCTCTCTCTCTCTCTCTCTCTCTCTCTCTCTCTCTCTCGCCTCCTGCACCACCTGCGTAGCGGACTGGCCAGGAGGGTGTGTGCTGAACAGGATGAAAATAGATTCTGTGTCTTTCCCGCTGCAGCAGACCTGGGAAGTGGGGGCGATCTGCAAAGTAGGAGCCCCCACTCCCTCCCTCAATGCCTGGCTGTCTCACCACTGAGGAGCTCCGGGTAGCTCCGTAGAACGCAAGCTTGGCCCTGGCTGGTGTGGCTCCGTGGATAGAGCGACAGCCTGCAGACTGAAGGCTCCCGCGTTTGGTTCCGGTCAAGGGCACCTACTGGGGTTGCAGACTCGACCCCCAACAGGTAGCATGGAGGAGGCAGCCGACACGATTCTCTCTTATCGTTGATGTGTGTATCTCTCTCTCTTTCTCCCTTCCTCTCTAAAATCAATAAAAACATACATATATTCAAAAAAAGAAAGCTCCCTGGCTGGTTTGGCTTAGTGGATAGAGCATCGGCCAGTGGACTCAAGGGTTCCAGGTTCAATTCCGGTCAAGGACATGTACGTTGGTTGCGAGCACATCCCCAGTGGGGAGTGTGCAGGAGGCAGCTGATCGATATTTCTCTCTCATCGACGTTTCTAACTGCCTATCCCTCTCTCTTCCTGTCTGTAAAAAAATCAATAAAATATATTTTTAAAAAAAAAAAAAAAGAAAAGAAAGCTCACTGGGGCAGGTCTACAGGTCAAACCTGCAAATGGCACGTAAAGCAGTGAAGACGGGGTAGCCAAGGGTGCAGTCGTGGGGGGCTGAGGACTGTGTCCTTGGAGGGACCAGCGAGAACAAGCGTTTTCCGGGAGAAAGAACACACATCTCCCCACCATCCCATCATCATTCAAAAGCTGAGAGCAAGACTGATTTTTCCAATTTATTTTGGAATTATCAGCTGCGCTGATTACAGCCGCGATCGACTCCAGTTGTTCTTCGCTGGCGTCCTGGTTCCACGTCTGTGCCGTCCCCTGCGCGCAGCCCGCATAAATTATTGAAACATTATTTTATTTATCCATCCCCCTGTGACAGAAATAGGTTTTCTGAAGGCAGATCTGTCCCTAATCAGTTTTGTTTTCCGTGCTTTCGCTTCCAAAGAGCTCCGCGGATTTGAAACTGACAGATGTGGCCCGGGTCCGCGTCCTGGGGCGAGCCGAGCCAGGGGGCAGGGGAGAGGGGGGTCCCAGAGGCCCTGCACGTGAGAGACCTCTGAGGGGGGTCTACACCGCGTGCAAGATGGAGAGGGCGTCATGAGGTGACGTGCTGGGAATGGTGACCTTGACCTCCTCCGGGTTCGGGGCCAGTGGGCCCAGCTTTGCTTCTTCACCGTCTGGGCTAGAGACCTCCACTCCCAGGTGGTGGGTCATGCCCGGAGCGGCCAGGCCGGAGGGGCTGGCCACAGAGCCTCGCAGGACTCCTGAAGGACAAGGGCTTCGCTCTGCCAGCTGCAGGGACACGTGGCAGGGTTTGCTTCTGGGCTGTTCCATGACCAGGTGGGTGGCTCAGGCAGTGAGTCTCCAAGCGTCTCTCTTGTTTGCAAGGTAGCACTGCAGGGCGAAGTGGCTCTTCTTGTTCTGAGGTTCCCTTTGCATGGTTCTGCTTGGATTCCAGACCTGGGCAGCGAACACCCTGAGTGAGACCCCAGGTTCCCAGGCCGCATCCCCCCTACCCTACCCCAAGGATGGACCGGGAATGTGGGCGGGGTTCCATCCACCAGCTCTCCCTGGCCCGCATTCCCAGCCTCAGTCAGTAACCAAATAAGAACTCGGTTTGCAAACAAAAGAACCAGAAACGGCTTCGTGAGAGGAAAATGGGCTGTTTCCTCATCAGCCGAGAAAACGGCACATAATGGTGCTCTGCGCCTCCAAACTAATTTCTCTAAAATTTTTAATTTGAAGCGCAGAAAATAACTATTTTTAAAAATATGCAATCGCACGCCTAATTCCATATTAATGAAATCCAACATCTGGGGCTTCTCACATCTGAGAGAGCTAAAATATTATCAAATTAAAGCCTGGAATTAATTTGTATTGACTTATTAATACCGGCGAGCCAGTCAAGTTTATTTTTCCCCAATTTGTGATTTCTTCGGTTGTTACCTAGCTCTGCACCGTCCTTCAAGCGTTGGAGAACGTGACCCCCTCTAGCCCCTCGCCATCCACACAGGCGTCCTCCTCACGCATGCATCCAGGTCCTGTCAGCTGGACCAGGTCAATCATCGTGAAACATCACCATCATCTTTTCACTCAGCCCTGTTCCTGGCAACTTCATCTCTGAATGTCCCTCTGCTTCAAATATCTGCTCCCTGACCAGTTTGGCTCAGTGGATAGAGCGTCGGCCTGCGGACTGAAGGGTTCCAGGTTCGATTCCAGTCAAGGGCATGTACCTCAGTTGCGGGTGCATCCCCAGCAGAGGGGGTGCAGGAGGCAGCTGATCAATGTTTCCCTCTCATCGATGTTTCTGGCTCTCTATCCCTCTCCCTTTCTCTCTGTAAAAAATCAATAAAAGATATTTTAAAAAGAAAAGAAAAGAATATCTGCTGTCAGAATGAAGTTGGCACCATTGCCAACACAAACACGTGTTCCCCTCCGTCATACATGTGTCACTTTTCCTCCCTGCATTCCCCCATGACATCCCGGGCCTTTTCTGCATCGTTCTTGCCAAGCATCCATGCTTC
>PVJC01017363.1:0-32567 GCA_004026665.1 Murina feae | reverse complement strand
GGCCTGGTCACCCCTATTAACTTTCCTTTTTAATCTTATTCTCTTCACACACAATTGTATTTGACTTCCTTATTGGCTTCTTCCTCTCACACAATTTTTCTCCTTTATGTAACACTTTTCCTACTGACTCATCATTTACAAACTTTTCTTTCCTCCTTATTTCCTACTTCTGTTCCATCATCATTCTTTCCATTTTTCTACTACCCTCCTTCCCTTCCCACATTCCTTCTTTCCTTTATCTTTACCCCTACTCACCCTCCCCTTTTCCTTCCTTCCCACCTTAATTTTTATCTTCAATTCCTCCCTCTGATTTGCTTTGCTCCCTCTCCCATTCCTTCCTTCTTCCCATTCTCCTTTTAAGGTCTATCAGCTCCCCCTTTAGAACGTTTCTTCCCTCCCTCTTTTTCTCTCATCCTACCTTTGCCATACATTCTTCTCTACTTACTTCCACTGTTTTAATACCTATCTATCTACCTGCCTAATTATCTACTATCATTTATCTTTTTTTCTTTTCTGACTTCTTTTAAAATCTGTTCCCAGTATACAACTATACTTGGTTTTCATTATAGGCCCTACAGTTCCCTCATACATCCTCTTTTTTTAATTCTGCTGTCTACTGACTCTTTTATAAAGTTCTTCCCTCCATCCTGTTCCACCCCTCCCCCACCTGGTTACTTCCCCCCAAACTTTCCCTGGCTGCTGCTCCCTCTGTCTGCCCCGTGCTCATCTCTCCATCTTCTGGCTCCCATGGGTTCACCCCAGCTCTGAAGTGAGATGAGGCCTCTCACAGGAGACCTCTGCCCCTGTGGCAGAGAAAATGGAGCCAGCAAGAGAGTGGACCCAGGAGGTGGTGTGTGTGAGAGAAGGAGCAGCCCTCCTTCCCTCATAGGGAGGAGGCATTAACCTCCAGCTCAGGGCTCAGCCCCAGCCAGGTGGCAGCTGCCCATGCAGCCCTGACACTGCAGCTGCAAAGCAGGAGCACCTCCACCTCTGGACCACCCACCTCTCTATTTGGGGACCCGCCAATGGCACAGCTTCTGTATTCCCTGGACAGCAGTGTGGGCTCACTTCTCCCACCCCTCAGCTACCACCTGGAATCAGCCTGGAATCCATCGTGGGGCAAACACACACACGGAGACTTAAGCCTCCGTGTGTGTGTGTGCCCTTGGCCATCAATCACTTTCCAGGCTGCAGCCTCGGGACCAGGTGGCTGGTCCCACCCTTCAGCTTCTGCCTGGCCCCGCCATCAATGGACTTCCAGGCTGCAACCTCAGGGTAGGGGCTGGCTCGTGCCTCCTGTCCCCAGCTGCTGCCTGAAACCCATCGCTTAGCACACACACACACACACACACAGAGGCTGAGCCTCTGTGTGTGTGTGTGTGCCCCACTATGATTGATTCCAGGCCACAGCCTCGGGGCAGCTTGCTCCTCCCACCCTGTTCCTGCCACTGGCCGGCTAGCTACTCCTACCCCGCGGCTGTGACCACGAGCCAGCTTGCTCCTCCTGCCCCCGGCTCCCGAGACAGAGGTCTTCCATCTGCCCTGCTGGACCCCGGTGTGCGGCTTCTCCATGGCTGCAGCCTCCGCCATCTTGGATGGGCAAATTTGCATACAGTCACTCTGATTGGCTGGTGGGCATGGCTTAGGTGTCCCAAAGAAACGGTCAATTTTAATATTATGCTTTTATTAGATTATATAATCATGAATAGCCTGATATCCAAGAAAAGTCTATCATACAAAATACAAAGTTTTTGTAAAAAATAATACCAGTAAGCAACTTAAAATATAAAGACACTACACAGGAAAAAAAAATCAAACATACTATCATTAGAATTCATTGAATGATCATAAAGATATTTTGAAAAATTCTCTTAATAATTAAATATTAAAGGTATAATAAACCTCAAAATAAAAGAAATGAAAAATATAGAACTATTAGAAAGTAGGACAAAACTCACCAATCACCAATATAAAGAAGAACTTGAAGGACCAATCCAGGAGTCTAATATCTGTATAATAAAAATTTAAGATGTAGGGGCGGGAGTAAACTAAACAATCCAAAAAGAAGGGACAGCCCCAAGAATAAACAATAATTTCCTAGTCAAAAGGACTAACTCTAGCAACACCTCAAAGATAAGGCTGCACACTCCCAACTCTATGATACATCTTTGCTAAATGTGAGAAACTAAACTAAAACTTCCAAAAAAAAAATCTAGTCTTATTCTAAGGAATAGAAAATAGAGCATCTTTAGATTTCTCAATAACCACACTAGAAGTTAGAAAGCATTTAAAAAATTATTTCTTAACACTGAGGAAAAAATTCTATCTCCAAACTATTACTCAAGTGAGATATAATAAAGTCATTGCTACTATCCATGAATTTAAAAACAAATATTATTTCCTATACATATTTTGCCAAAAGCTATCTGAGGATGTGCTTCACCAAAACAAAAGCGTAAACCAAAAAATAAATATTCATGATCACGTAAAACAAGATGTAGGAAGGAGACAAAGAAAAACTCAAGATGATGCTTTGTCAATTATCAATGATTACCATGGACAAAACATAGAGGACAACTATTTCAAATTGTAATAAAATTTAAAATCTTTAGTCAAAAACACTGTAATAACTTGCACTTGTCACTGTGCTTTCTTCCATCCACCACTGAAAAGTGTAGTAAAAAATAAGTAAGACCATTACTTTTAATTTTAAAGTTATTTGAATGGACTGTGCCTGCTTGACACTAAATTTCATTGGTTTTCCTAAAACTTGATGTTATTTTGTTAGTTAACTTGTTGGCAAGAGCATTCTGATTTCCATTAGATATATAAGAAATCTCAAAAATGTCCAAGTAAGGTAAGTTCACACACATACACACACACATATCCTTTGAAAGAACATAAAAACCTGATATTATCATTTTCCCTTTATTAGAAAGGGAAATTGAGTGGCTGCAGGAATAGATTATGAAGCTGAATTATATTATTGTGCTCTTATCTTATTTCCTTTGAGCTTATCATAAACATGGTTTATTCAAATTGAAGAATTTATCTAAAGATCTTAACAAGAAAATACAAATACAATTTGACACAGTAATTATACTTTTAAAAATTTGGGTTTTATATTTATACATATGTCAATGAGATATGTAGAAAAATGTTGTTTATTATCATGCCAGAGAAATATTGAAAATTATCCAAATGTTGATCATCTGGAAACTAGTAAAGAAATGATAGATAGATAAAAAAGGCCCTGAAGTCAAAGTGTGAAGAAACAAGGCATCAATATAAAACATTTTCCAATATTCATTGGTGAAAACAGCAAACTTAGGGATTTGTATTACTATTTGTTTAAAGGGAAAAATATTGTTTTGCTACATAAAATGCATGGAAATAATAGGAGATAATTAAAGATTCAGTTTCATTTAGAGAAGAAAAATGATGGTAAGAAGACATGACTAGCAATGATTTTCACTGTATCTCTTCTTATACCTTTTAAATTTTGAACATATGGGTTTTGTACCTACTTGAAAATGTTTGCTTTACAAGAGGTCAAGTAAAATAAGTGAGAAATAGTTAGGAAATCAAATGAAGATGAGTGATCTAAGGAAGAATGAATTGCATACAGGATTTTCAAAGTAAGTGTTTAAAGGGAATGTGTGTTTTTCTAAATATCTAATCTAATAAAAGAGTATTACGCAAATTGACCCTCACTCTGTTACATCTAAGCCATGCCCACCAGCCAAGCCATGCCCACCAGCCAATCAGAGTGGCTGTATGCAAACTAACCCAGCCATGGAGGCCAGCAGCCATGGAGCTAGAGCAAATAGGAGGGTTCACAATAACAATGAAGGAAACTGCCTGCCTAGGCCAGCTATGGCCTCTGCTCAAGGCAACAATGTTTCAATTATAGAAGCCATGGAGCTGAAGCAAACAGGAGGCTTCGTTGCCTGCCTAGGCCTCCACTCAAGGAAACAAAGTTTTAATTATAGAAGATAAATAAACACCAGAAATCTGATTCCAGCCAGCCTTGCTGGGATGTTGGGTCAATGGGAGCTGTGGGCAGCCTGAAAACAGCACTCAGCCCCTCATTCAGGCTGGCCAGGCACCCATGGGGTGAGGGTCCCCACTGGGAGGCTTGGCCAGTCTGCAAATAGCCGTCAGCCCCTAACCCAGGCTGGCCAGGCACTCCCACAGGTGAACATCACCCAAAGGGTCCCAGACTGTGAGAGGGCACAGGCTGGGATTAGGGACCCCCACCCCAAAGTGCACAAATTTTTGTGCACTGGGCCCCTAGTATATATATATTATTGATTTCAGAGAAGAAGGGAGAGGGAAAGAAATAGAAACATCAATTGAAACAGAGAATCATTGATCAGTTTCCAGGAGCCACAGAAACTGTGGAGCCTGCATCTGCAACCCAGGCACATGACTTGATCTGGTTCATAGGTTGATGCTCAACCACTGAATAACACCAACTGGGCAAAGGGAATATGTTTTTAAGATGGTCTTGAAAGGGGCAGGTATTTCTGAAAGAATATCTATCTGAATAAAATAGAAAAACAGATCAGAATAAACATATTCAAGTAAAGTAAAAAACTTAAGGAAATACATGGAGATGGAGAACCATCAACCATTATTAACAATGGTATTTCAGGATGATTGAAGCATATGAAATATGTAAGGAAATAACCAGAATAAGGCAATAACATGTCACAAAAAATGTTTAGAATTCTGGGATGATCATGATAATCAATTGTGTATGGATAAAAGTTTTTGAAACTAAAAGTAACCATTATGGCAAGTTAAGAAATTGCATCACTTTCAGTCATTCAACATTTTGTTTATTGTTTTCAAATGCAGTTTATTTTACACACTAGAGGCCTGGTGCATGAAAATTCATGCACTGGAGGTGGGGTCCCTCAGCCTGGCCTGCCCCCTTTCACAGTCCAGGAGCCCTCAGGGGCAGGAGGCAACCCAGCAATCAGGGAAAGGCAATGCCCCGTCACACTTCTGCTGCTGCCACTCCCAGCAGCACAAGCCTCAGCTGGCCCTGGTTACCTAAGCCTTGGGCAGCCCTGGATGGCTGGGCAGCTGCCATCCAAGGCTTGCCTGCACCTCATCCAGCCCTGGGTAGCTAGGGGCTGAGGGGACTGGGGGACTCTGGAGGCAGGTGCGTGGAGCAGCCGGGCCTGTCTGGGGGCAGGCCCAGCCTTGCCACACACCTGCTGCCCTGGCCTGGCAGTCAATTAGCATGCTCCCTCCTTATTGGCTGTGGGCGCCACCATCTTTGGGACAGCGTGAGGGTCAATTAGCATATCCCCTCTTTATTAGATAAGATGGTTTTGCTGGATTATCATTGTGTATTATTTATTAACTTATTCTTATTTTATCTATTTCCTCATTGTAGAGTATTTCTTATCTAAGATTGGTTGAGTAACAGCATGGATTGTCACACACGCATGCACATTTCTCTATGTGTGCATATCACATAAATTAGGATACATTAAATTTGTCAATCTTTTTTTTTTTTAAATGTGACAGTGACAATGTGCACTAAATGCATCACTATGACCTATGACATCCTCACACCCTTAGACAGTACTTTAAGACTCATGACAAGACCTAGCCCATGGACTATAAGCAATATTAATTTAATTGCATAAATATTTTAAATTTTGAAGTCTGGAAATGTTAGGCATTGAATTTATATCTATAGTATTGAAATAATACTAAACCTATACAAAGACATATGTGTAAAAAAAGACTATGCATTAAGCAGAGTAAATGCATTTATTTATGATGTAAAATAAGCAATGTTTAAAGTCCCTTCCAGATTGATTTCTAAGACAATTTTTAACTGGCTACAATTTAATGCATTGATTATTAGCTATTTTCCAAATTCCAGGCATAAGAAAAATAGGAAGGTTATCCTATCATTAAGGAGGGCACATATGGACTCACATTGACTAAAAGTGAAGGGACAGAAAAAGATGCTCCATTTAAATGAAAATGAAAAAAAATTGGGGTAACCAACTTATAACAGACAAAATAGATTAAAAAAACAACAACATGATGAGGTCCAATGTGCTGGTGGCATAGGAGGATTCTAAACTCACCCCTTCCCAGGATCAAACTCAAATATACACATGTACAGACAACAATTATGTCTACCAGATAACTCAAAACTAAATGAACAGTTTCTGAACAACAAGAAAGAGAAGCAACTGAATAGAGAGGCTGGAAAGGAACAGGAGCCTTCCAGGAGTTGCAGAAACTGTCTGAGCCAGAGGACCTGGCGAGTTCCATGGTTTACTTTCACCTCCAATTCAGTAGGGTGGGGGTAGATCTCTTTAGGTGCTTTGGCCTACCTGCAATCACTGCCTGCATGTTCCCAACTACTTTGCTCAAAGACATATTACTTTTAACAAAGGGAGCAAGCAGGAGCAACAGGGCATTATCACATGCTCTTTATCTTCATGCCAATGCTTGTCCAGGTGCCATACATCTCATAGGCCAAAGGCATCTTAAAACCACTCAGCACATAAAACCTACACAGACATCACTTCTACTCAGGGCCACTTTTTGTACAACCAATGAGAGATAGTATAGAGAAGACTAGAGAGCCATGAGAATTCCTTGGGACGAGGGCAGGAACTCTCTGGGGTCAAAGGTACTGGTATGTGCCTCATCACCTCTCCAAAGTGGTCAGGGCCTCTCTCCAGATGCTCTGGCCTGCATGCAGTCACTTCAGTGTATTTTTAAACATAGTTCCTAAGCCATTTAGACACCAAACAATAGGATAAGCAGCAGCAACTGGGCATTGCACCAGGCCTCCTCACCTGGAGCAGATCTGGCTTGGCAGGGATGCCTTAGGCAATGCTGTCTTAGCTTTTATTATTACCTTACTGTCCTGCCAAAACCACCTGGACATCCCACCTACTCAGAGACTGCTTCTACATGAAGACACATTTTCAGATTGGAGGAGGTAGATATTTTTAATTAATATACACAAACACAGAAAGTTAAAGAAAATGAAATACAAAAGAATCTCTCTCAAAAAAGAAATGAGAAATACCCCCAAGGGGTGGAAAAACTTTAAGGAAATGGAGGTAAGTAACTTGCCTAAACAGTCATAAGGACATTCTACAAACTTGGGAGTAGAATACAGGAACTGAGGGAGAATTTCAACAAAAGTTTTAAGGAATATAAAAACCAATCACAAATTATGAATACAATAATAATTTTAAAAATACATGAGAGGGAATCAAAAGATTAGCTAATATAGAAGAATGGCCCAGTGACCTGGAAGACAAAGTAGAGGAAATCAACCAATCAAAACAGTAAAAAAGAAAAAGAAATAAAGGAAATAGGGACAGTTTAAGAGACCTTTGATACATCAAGCTCTCCAATATTCACACTGTATGGATTTCAGAAAGAGAAGAAAGAGAGAAAGGAAGAGATACTTTATTTAAGAAATAATGGATGAAAACATTCATAACTTGGGAAAGAAAACAGACAATGCAGAGCCAGAAAGCACATAAAGTTAGAAACAAGATGAATTTAAAGAGATAAATTCAAGGAGATCACATCAAGCCATACCAGTATTGTAATTAAAAAGGTAAAAGATAAAAAGGCAAACTTTAAGGGAGAAAGGAACAAAATGAATCACATCCAGAGGAAACCCCATAAAACTATCAGTTGACTTCTTTTTTTTTTTTTACTATACTATTTTTTTTATTTCATTGCTTAAAGTATTACAACAAGTGATAGATAAGTATTACAACAGATGATAGATATCAGTTGACTTCTTAGCAGTAACTTTACAGGCAAGAAGGGTATGGCATACATCTTTAAAGTGCTGAAGAAAGAATCATGCAACCTACAATAATTGAGCCATAATGATTAGCATTTAGAACTGAAGGAGAAATAATTCTTCACCATTAAATCGATTTTACAAGCAATGTTAAAGGGTATTCTTTAAGCAGAAAACCTATAATCAGAAATAAGAAAATATGTAAAAGGGAAAATTCTCATAGGTAGGACAAATACTTAATAAATATAGCCAATAAAACATTGAAAAACTACTTCAGAAGTCAAAAGAAAAAGGCATTATAGTGATTCAAACTTCAAGTAGTTAAGAAATAAACAACACAAAAAAGGTGAGGTGGAAAAACTGTGTAGTCCTTATAGAATATATTAAAACTTAAATGCCTATGAGCTTAAAATAGACTGCTATAAATATAGAAAAATATGTATAACCCTCATGGTAACCACAAACCAAAAATTTATAAAAGATATACAAAAGATAAGTAAGATAATAATTTGAGAGGGAAGTGTCAAGAGAAGAAACAAGGAATAGAAGAGAACTATAAAAACAACTAAAACATTAATAAATGGCAATAAGTACATATTTATTAATAATTACTCTAAATGTAAGTCGTTTAAATGCTCCAAGAAAAAGACATAAGGGGAATAAATGGATTATAAAACATGATCCATGTAGGTATATGCTGCTTATAGGAGACTCACTTCAAATGCAAAGACACATACAGACTGAAAATGATCAGAAGGAAAAAAATATATTCTGTACAAATAAATTAAAATACTGGTGGGGTAGCAATACTCTTATCAGTCAAAATAGGCTTTTACAAATATAGAATACAAAACAAAAGTTGTTGCATAATTATAAAGGGGTCAATCCAAGAAAAGGATCTAATAACCAGAAATATCTACATACCCAACATAGGAGCACCTAAATATATAAAGCAATTATTAATGGTCATAAAAGGAAAACCCATAGTAATACAATAATAAGAAATTTTAATATGCCATGTACATTAATGGGTAGATAACCCAGACAGAAAATTAATAAAGAAATAATGGCCTTAAATACCATATTTGGCCAGATCAACTTAATAGATATCTTAAAAATATTTCATACAAAAACTGAAGAATACATGATTTTTTGAAGTATACATGGAACATTATCCAGGATAGATTACACATTGGGCCACAAAACAAGTCTCCTTAAATTCAAGAAGATTGAAATCATATCAAATACCTCATCAAATTATTGTGAAATGAAAAAAAAACTACATCAAGAAAGCTGGAAAAAACACAAATATGTGGGGTCTAAACATCACACTACTAAATGGATAGTGTTCAAATAGGAAATAAAACAGGAAATCTAGAACTTCTTGAAACAAATGCAAATAAAAACAAAAATTTATGGGAATAAGGAGAGTTCCAAGGTAGTGATGGAGTAGGTGGAAACTACACTCACCACCTCCAAGGACCAAGCTGGAAGTCTAACTAAAATAAAGAGCAATCAACCTGAAAAACCAATTAAAGACTCGAGAAGTCTTATAACCAAGGATTTACCGAAAAAGCTACATGGAGATTGGTAGCAAGTATAGAGATGTGAAAAGAACTGGCCCAACTCCCTCAGGTAGTGACTAAGATTGTAGAGGGATCTCTCAGCTGAAAAGGTTCCCCTGAGGAACTGGGGTCTCAGTCCAAGAGTAGTTCCCTAGTTCAGTGAACCAGAGCTGGAAACGGTGCCCACACGGCATCTGGCTTTGAAAATCAGCATGAATTCTGGTCCCCAATGAAATCTGCGAAAGGTACAGGTGCACTCTTAAAGGTCCAACACACAAAATCTTGTTTGCAGCCACTCACCCTAGACTCCAGCAGAGCAGACTAGAGTCACTGAGGAGAGACTAGGGTTTGTGGCTCTGAGAAGAGAGGTGAAGGGGCAGCTACCAGGATCCCTGGGTTGAGTCACTCTACCACACTGCAGATGCCGTATTTTTTGAGTGGACTACTCCCCACTGTGTGGTATCAGCATGGGGAAAAGCAATAGCCCCCACATTCTGGTCTCCCTGTTGACCCACTTTGTAGAACTTCTACCCTGCTAAGGAATTAGATACTTGGGCCAGAGCATAGAGATCTGGGCAAACTCAAAGGGTGACAATGATTAAATTGTGTGGCTTAGGGGTAGAGGCTATTCCACAGTTTCCCCCTCAGAAGATCCACTAATTCCACACTGAGGACTCCTGTCACATCCTCTTGATTCTTGGTGGCTCCACCCTGCTGAGCCCTGGGAAGAATCTAGAACAGACTGGATTCTGTGGGTCTAGGTTGGGGGCCACCCCCACAACTTTTCCTGAGCCTGACCAGCACCTCCCCCTCTTCTGACTCCCAGGGGCTATCTCTTATTAAGATCAGGTTCTTGGCAGAATCTTAGACAGGCCAAGTTGTGTAGCTCTAGGACACGGTGTATTTTTCTCTTATACACCCAACTGGTATAAAGCCTTCCCTTTACACGGCCAAATCTTGGTCTGTTTGATTTTGGTAAATTCTGATGCCCAGACTAATGACACCTGTGACCCTACCTCATCACAAAGGTGTGAAAGCACCCAGTGAGTTGCTGCAAGAATTGATTTACCCTGGGATACTTGCTGAGTGATCTCAGGCCCAGCACTGGCACTAAGTTTGAACCTGTATAGATCTGTTAACACTTATTGCTCCTACCTGATGACTCACTGAGAACCTATCCCACACAACTCAAACACAACCAGATGTTCCTTCAGTGACTGACCCAGTAAGTAGAAGCAACCAGAGGCAGATCTCAGGGTTTCAAGGGACATTTGCTGACCTGCCCTGGGTCAAATGCTAGTGTGCAACTTGGTCCTTCCTATGCATACCCAGGCCCTGCAGAGGCAGCCACAGAATATAGATTGCTTTGTAGTTCTAAACAGGTTGCCAAAGTCCAGTCACAGGCAGAGTCTGAAACTGGCCTTCAGCAGAGTCCCTCCAAAGAAGCCCCAGAATCAACAAATGCCGCATCCAGCTTCAGACAACACCAGAGCATGATCTAGTTAGCTTCACAAGGGAGATCTTGGCAGGCATCAAATGTTACTGAGGCAATTTCACTCTGTAGGTTCAGCACCTGAACAAAAGCTCATACATTGTGACCAGGGTTGCTCTACACAATCAGCCATCCTGATGGTTGACCCCATACAAAGATAGGACAATAGCAAGACTCAATTACAATGGGGGGGGGGCAAATAATCTTCACAAGGAACATTCCTATGAAGCATAGGTGACCAAGAGACTGTGCCACAAAGTCCCACAGGACACCTACTATATAAGGCTACCCTACCAAGAGTGAGAGTCATAGAAGATCTACCTAATGTATAGAAGCAAACACAAAGAGGCAGTAAATATTGGAAGACAAAGTAAATGCCTCAAATAAAAAATAAAAACATGAGAAATCTCCAGAAAAAACAAACTAAATGAAATGGAGGCAAGTAATTTCTCAGATATAGAGTTCAAAATTATAGTTATACTAGGGGCCCGGTGCACAAAAATTTGTGCACTCGGAGGGTGGGGGTCTCTCAGCCCGGCCTGTACCCTCTTGCAACCTGGGACACCTCGGGGGGGGATGTCCACCTGCTTGGCATGCCTGGCCAGCCTGGGTGAGGGGCTGAGGGCCATTTTCAGGCTGTCCACAGCCCCTTCAGGGTTCGTGCACTGGGGGGGTGGGAGGGCTGATGAGTGCAGGCCTGGACATTTCCCACCAGAGGGCCCACAATCACACATGCCTGGTGGGCCTCCACCGCTGAGGGGACACACCTGGCACAGAGCTGGGGCAAGCCAGGGGCAGACGCTGGTGCAGGATCCCTCGGTTGGGCCCTACTGCTGAGCAAACACACCTGGGGTGGAGCCGGACAGCGGACTGGCTTCGGATTCTCCGCACTGTGCAGCAGACGCTCCTGCACGCCCCAGAGGAGGCCCCTGGGGCAGAGCCAGGCTGCGGACCCGGGATGACTGCTCCTACACACCCTGCAAAGGCCCCTGCACTCCCACATGCCCTGGGGAGGCCCCCAGGGGGCGGATCCAGGCAGCGGACCCAGGACAGCTGCTCCTGGATGCTCCGAGGAGGCTCCTGGGGATGGAGCCAGGTAGTGGACCCAGAATGGTTGCTCCTCCAAGCCCCGTGGAGGACCCACTCTCCCACACGCCTGGTGGAGGCCTCCGGGGGGTGGAGCCAGGCAGTGGACCCAGGGCGGGCACTCCTGGATGCCCCAAGGAGGCCCCAGGCTGGACCCCCCCCACTGAGCTGACACACCTGGCACAGCTATGCCGGCTGTGGAGGTTCCCAGTGCAGAGCTGCCCTGCCAGCCTCCATCTTGGCTGGGTTAATTTGCATACAGCCGCTCTGATTGGCTGGTGGGCGTGGCTGTGAGCAGAGACTCAGCCAGCCTAGGCAGGCAGTTGCAACAGAAGCCTTTGGTTTGCTCTAGCTCCATGGCTGTTGGCCTCCATCTTGGCTGCGTTAATTTGCATACAGCCACTCTGATTGGCTGGTGGGCCTGGCCATGAGCAGAAGCTCAGCCAGCCTAGGCAGGCAGTTGCAACAGAAGCCTCTGGTTTGCTCTAGCTCCATGGCTGCTGGCCTCCATCTTGGCTGGGTTAATTTGCATACAGCCGCTCTGATTGGCTGGTGGTAACGGTCAATTTGCATGTTACTCTTTTATTGTATTAGATGGATGCCCAAGGAACTTATGGGAAGAATTGATGACATCAATGAGAACTTAGAGAGAGTAAGCATTAAAAAGGACATCAAAATCATAAAAAAGAATCAGTCACAAAAGAAGAATATAATATCTGAAATAAAATATACACTGGAAGGAATAAACAGATTAGATGAAGCAGAGGACCAAATCAGCAATTTGGACAACAAGATAGCAGAAAACACCCAATCAGAAGAGCAAAAGAAAAATCAATTCAAAAATGAGCATAGTTTAAGAGACTTTTTGGACAATGTGAAACATAATATCATCCACTTCAGGGATATAAAAAGGAAAAGAGGGAACAAGGGATTGAGAACCTATTTGAAGAAATGACTAAAAGCTTCCCTAATCTGGTGAAGAAAAGTCACACAAATCCAGGAATCTCAGAGAATCCAAAAGAGTGTCACATTAAGACACATCATAACTAAAGTTGCAAAGGTAAAAGAAAAGAAAGAAGATTCAAAGCAGCAAAAGAAAGACTGTTAGTTTCCCACAAGAAAGCACCTATACTAATAACTGTCAGCTGATTTCTCAATAGAAACATTTCAGGCTGGAAGGGATTACCATGAATATTCAAAGTGATGAAAAGCAAGGACCCATAGCATGTCTACTTTACCTGGAAAGGCTATCATTTAAAATTTAAGAAGAAATAAAGAGACGCTGACAAGAAAAAACTAAAGGAATCTGTTACCACTAAACTGGTATTATATCTTAAAAGGGGAAGAAAAGAAGGAGGAGGAGGAGAAGGAGGAGGAGGAGGGGAAGAGGAAGGAAGGGGAGGAGGGGGAGGGGAGGGAGAGGAGGAGGAGGAAAAAATAAGTACATACTTATCAATAATCACTTTAAATGTAAATGGCTTAAATACTTCAATCAAAAGACAAAGAGTATTTGAATAAGAACACAAGATTCTTATCCTATATAATAAAAGAGAAACATGCAAAATAACCTTCCCTCTGCTATGCTCAAGTCACACCCACAAGCCAATTTGAGTAACTATGCAAATTAACCCGACAAAGATGGTGGTTAATTTGCATATGCAGGTGTCAAGTGCCCCAGGAGGCAACGATGGCCATGGCTGTGGGCTCTTGGGACCATTGCTGTCCTGGGAGGTGAGGCCTACCGCACCAAGCCATGCCCACGAGCTCCCAGAACCTTGTCAGTGGAAAGCAGGAAGTTTGGAGGATTTGGCAGAGCAGGCGACTGCTGGATGTAGAACAGAGGGAGAAAGAGGGTGGCTTGGAGGGCGTGGCTCCCTCTGTCACCCAGCTTCCTCATCACAGCTGTGGAAACTGATAGCAGGGAGGAGGAAGTCCCACCCCCACAGAATCAGCCATTGGTCAGACAGCTCTCAGAGACCTAATAGCCAGGACTCTTATTCATTTGCATCTCAGACCATGACAGTACAGAGGTGGGATTATGTCTAAAGAACAACTGTTGATACAATGTAACTCTGCAGCTGAAAGATGCTAGTGTTATTGACAGAAAGTGTCTGCAGATCAGTGTGCGTCTGATCTTGCAAGAAGACAGCGCCTGTGACAGGATGCATCTGAACACCAGATACTGGAAAAACGTTGCTCTGATAATGCCAAAACACTGGCATTATCGACAGAAAATGTCTAAAGACAAATGTGCCTTTGAAGTTGAAAGAAGGTGGTGGCGATGACAGCATATGTCTAGAGAACAGTCATCAACAAGTACTACCAATACTGGTAGAAGCAGCCTTCTCAGCAAAAATGGAGTACATTTGCAATGCAATTCTTGAACATAGTTGTGGAATGACTGTTAGATGTGAATTTTGCCTATAATTAAATTTCTCTGATGACAAACCATCCGATGGGAAATTTACTCAATGTTGTAGCAAAGGGAAAGTCTGTCCAAATGATATACATTTTCCAGAATACCCGGCATATTTAAAAGATTAATGACAAATGAAAAATTTCATTGAAAATATTCGTTCCATAAATAGTTCTTTTGCTTTTGCTTCCATGGGTGCAAATATTGCATTGCCATCAGGATATGGGCCATATTGTTTTAGAATACATGGACAAGTTTATCACCATACTGGAACTTTGCATCCTATGGATGGTGTTTCTCAGAAGTTTGCTAAACTCTCTGTTTTGGATACAGCTGAAGCTACAAGTAAAAGATTAGCAATGCCAGAAAACCAGGGCTGCTCAGAACGACTCATAATCAACATCAACAACCTCATGCATGAAATAAATGAATTAACAAAATAATACAAGAAGCTACATGAGGTAGAAAGGAAGCCCAATCTGAAGCAGCAGCAAAAGGTATTGCTCCCACAGAAGTAAAAATGATGATTAAATACAATCGTAACAGTGATCTGGGTAGATATAATTCTCTCCTTGTAACCGAGGTTGCTGTTATATGCAGAAGTGAAGATGGAGAACCTCCTTTTGAAAGGAACTTGCTCATTCATTGTAAACCAGATCCCAATAATCCAAATTCCACTAAAATGAAACAAATTAGTGTCCTGCTTCCTGCATTAGATGTAATGACATACCCTTTTCTTTTTCCACATGGTGCAAAAGGCTGGGGAACAGATATTGCATTAAGACTCAGAGACAAAGTGTAATCGACAATAATACTAGACAAAATGTAAGGACACGAGTCACACAAATGCAGTATTATGGGTTTCATCTCTCTGTGTGGGACACGTTTAATCCTATTTTAAATGCAGGAAAATTAACTCAACAGTTTATCGTGGATTCATATTAAAAAATGAAGGCTGATCAGATAAATTTCATCAAAGCAAACCAATCTAAGTTGAGAGTTGAAAAATATAGTGGTTTGATGGACTATCTCAAATCTAGACCTGAAAATGACAATGTGTCAATTGGTAAAATGATAATACTTCCATCATCTCTATGTCCCAGAAATATGCAGCAGCAATATCAGGATGCTATGGCAATTGTATTGAAGTATGGCAAGCACGATTTATGCGTAACCATGACATGCAACTCCAAATGGGCAGATATTGCAAACAATTTACAACGCTGGCAAAAAGTTGAAAACAGGCCTGACTTGGTAGCTAGAGTTTTTAATATTAAGCTGAATGTTCTTTTAAATGATATCTGTAAATTCCATTTATTTGGCAAAGTAATAGCTAAAATTTATGTCATTGAATTTCAGAAATGCAGACTGACTCATGCTCACATATTATTGATATTAGATAGTGAGTCCAAATTATGTGCCTCTAATTAACTCCCTTTTTAAAAAAAATATTTTTTATTGATTTTTTTACAGAGAGGAAGGGAGAGGGATAGAGAGTTAGAAACATCAGTGAGAGAGAAACATTGATCAGCTGCCTCCTGCACAACCCCTACTGGGGATGTGCCCACAACCAAGGTACATGCCCTTGACCGGAATCAAACCCGGGACCCTTCAGTCCGCAGGCCGATGCTCTATCCACCGAGCCAAACCATTAGGGCTAATTAATTCCCTTTCAATGTGCATTAATTTTGTGCACTGGACTACTAGTATATATTTATATGCTGTCTATAAGAGACCCACCTCAGGATAACAGATATATAACAGATTAAAAGAAAAGGGATAGAAAAAAAATATTTCATGCAAATGAAAATAAATAAAAAGCTGGAGTCACAATACTTATATCTGACAAAATAGACTACAGCAAAGGCTAGAGTAAGAGCAAATAAGGACACTACATAATAATAAAAGAAGCAATCCAAAAAAGAGAATATAACATTTATGCACTCCATTGACATCAATGGATAAATCTTCTATACAGAAAATAAACAAGGAAATAGCAGCCTTAAATGACATATTAGGTTAAATTAGTTTAATTGATATAGTCAGAGCATTTCATCCCAAAGCAGCAGAATATACATTCTTTCCAAGTATATATGAAAATTTTTTTTTTAGGCTAGACCACATCTTAGGACATAAAACAAAATCTCAATTAATTTAAGATGAAAATTATATCAAGCATATTCTCTGACCATAATGGTATAAAACTAGAAGTCAATCACAAAAATAACCCTAAAAAACACATAAAGACATGGAGGCTAAATAACATGTTAATAAACAATGAATGGGTTAGCAATAAGATAAGGTAAGAAATAAAAGTTACTTGAAACTAATGAAAATGAGAACACAACCTAAAATCTATGGGCTTTTAGCTCTGCACCATTGAGTATGATATTAGCTGTGGGTTTGCCATATATAGCCTTTATTGGTAAGAGTTTTTATGATAATGATGTATTTTTTTAAATGCATCTTTCTGAATCTCTTCAGATGATCATATGGTTTTTGTCTTTCATTGTGTTAATATGATGTATCACAGTAATAGACTTACAGATATTGAACCATCCTTGCATCACTGGGATTCACAATCACTTGGTCATGCTAAATAACATTTTGTTTGTTAATCCTCACTGGAGGGTATTTTCCATTGATTTTTAGGGAGAGTAGAAGAGAGAGGGAAGGACAGAGAGAAACATCCATATGAGAGAAACACATCGATTGGTTGCCCCCTGTACAAGCCCTGACTAGGGCCCAAGCCTGCAACTGAGGTACGTGCCTCTGACTGGAATCAAACCTGGGACCTTTTGGTCCTCTGGCTGACACTCTGTACACTGAGCCAAACCAGTAAGGGCATGAATAACATTTTAAAAGAACTCTTGAATTCAGTTTGCCTATATTTTGTTGAGAATTTTGTATCTATGTTCATTGAAGATGAAGGGCAAAGAAGATGCAGGGCAATAGAATATTACTGAGCAATACAAAATAATAAAATTTTGCCATTTGTGACACCATGGATGGACCTAGAGGATATTATGCTAAGTGAAATAAGTCAGAGAGAGATAAATACTGTATGATTTATTTTATATGCGAAATCTATAAAAATGAAAGAAATGAATAAACAAAACAAAACAGTAATAGACACATAGCTGATGGTTGCCAGAGGGCCACGGGGTGGGGGATGCAAATTTTAAAAAGTGTAAAATTAGCCCTAATGTGTAATACATTAATATTTGCAAAACAGTGACATAAAATAAAATTTTAGCAATTTATACTTTTAGAAATAAATTTATTTTAAACAAGTAGAATATCATATTGTAATAATTCATAGGGATGGAAGAAAGAATATAATACAATTCTCATAAATGTTAAAAGTTTATATGATGGTTCTATTGCTTATAATTCTATAATATGCAAGTATATATCTTAAAATCATTAAAAATCCAACTTTTGATATTATTAGAGAACAGTTCAAAGGGAAAGAGTACCATAAAATGTCTCTATTTAAAAAACAGTATAATTAAGATGTAATCAGAATCCTATTAAAATCCCCACAATGTTGGGGAAACACAATTGAAGATGAAGGGGGAAAAAATCCAATGTAATATCAGTGGAGGATTTACATTTCATTTTTTATTGATTTCAGAGAGAAAGAGAGAAGGAGAGGGAAAGGGGGAGAGAGGAGAAAGAGAGAGAGAGAGAGAGAGAGAGAGAGAGAAACATCAATGATGAGAGAGAATCATCAATGGGCTGCCTCCTCCTGCATTCCTCCTGCATGTCCCCTACTGGGGATTGAGCCAGCAACCCAGGCATGTGCCTTCAACCAGAATCTAACTAGCTAGGGTGGGAATTTATGTTTTACCCCAGAAGTAAAAGTGCATAGAGATGTATATTTCTTCTTTCAGAATGCACATTCATCCTCCCATCATCCATAATTGGTACAAAGATCTATGGGATTTTAAAAATGTCCTTTCTGAACTGAGATACATCATGTAATCCTAACAGCATTTGATTCTACCTCAGATCAACTCTCGTCAGTAACATACTCACTCTCCTTGTGTCCTCGTCATAATAGTCAGCAAGTGGAAATCTTGTCAGCATGTGTTTTTCTGCCCTATCCTGGCAGCTGTCAGATTTGTACTCGTGTAGCAGCGGCAGCACATTATTTTTCCCATGGAAAGGAACAGCACATCTCTGACATTGCAAGATCTGACCCACTGCTTCAATTAGCATTTTTGTACAGAAAGGAATCTGAAATGACAAGCAATCTTCCTGACTCCTTTCTATATTCCAGTTTGCAAGGAGCATGAAAATTCTGTAGTGAATTCAATAAAAATTAATTCTGAAATATGACCTTAGATGTTTTATACAATTTTGAACATATCTGTAAATGGAAATAATTCATTTTAATGGACATTCTGAATTAAAGCATAAAATTAAATTGTCTTGAGTGCAATGAGTTAAACATTTTTCATCTTAAAAAAATACATGTGGAAACTAGATATGTTTATATTCTGCCAAATTGAATACCTCCTAAATGATCTATCACTTTACATCATGGCCTCCACTGTACACGGAGTCAGTATGTGGAGCCTGCTAAGTTCACATATTTGTCACTGGATTGGAGTCCTGTGTCTATAAAATGTGACAAACGTCATGTAATTCTGCACTTTGATAGAAGAGAATGTCAAATGGCTTTGACTTTGGAAGACTTGACCCTTTATTTTCGTCACTCTGCCTCAAAGGCAGTGATCTGAAATGGTGGGTTTCTCGGTGCCTTGATGATGAGATTTGAACAACCAAATTCTCTCCCTCTCAATTGATTGCAAGGTGACAAAAGCAAACCACAGCAGTGTAAATCCTGGGTAATCTTTTCTCTCAGTCAAGACCCTTTCAATTGGCAGAGTTTCTTATAGCAAACAACTGCACTTCCTAGGATCAAGAGCAGATGAAAGAGAAGGGTAATGGTAGCGATCTCATTAGGATGGCGACATTAGTGGGGGAGCAATTATAAAAGAAATTGACTAGACTTTACTGGCATCAGGAGGGGGGCATTCTGCGGACCCCTCCTGCTCTGGGGTTTCTGTTAATATTCCTCTTCTGCTGTGTTCCCATGTGTTCGGTTTGCACCCCTTGAAGGCATTTAGCATTTCTTCCAGATTCCGAGTACAACATAAATATCTTGGAGGGTTTATTGCTGCTGTCTACAGTTTTCTGTTCAGACCTGTACTCTTCCAGGGAAACCTTTCCCTTGACATTTTTATATTTTTCTCTGATAAAGAGCATAAGACAAAGGTGTGTTTCCTTCTGGTGATGTGTAATGAATGAGTCCAGTGTGTTTATTAACGCTTTTATTGTATGGCATAGATTAATTCATGGAATGTGGTCTGACTAAGGTTTGTTTATACAGAAGTGTGAGCTTTATATTATGAACTTCGAAGGTACATATTTTAAATTAACTTGTATGTTAAAATATTCAGGTTTACATAAACATTTTAAGATGCTATAGAAATTTCCCATCTACTCCATACATCCAGTTTCTGTTATTGAAAACATGTGAGTCATGTACCATAACAATATGAGAACTAGGGAATGAATGTGGATACTTTGTTCTTTGTGATATTTGTAGTTTGTTCCTATTTACTATGTTTCTATTTAGTCTCCCTTTTTATTTTTACTCAGGATCCCTAGGATAGCACGTTTCATCTATGTAGTTGTCATGTCTTTTTAGGCTGCTCCTGGGTGTGACAATTCCTCATGTGCATGGTTTTTGGTGACTCTGAGAGTTGTGAAGAGGGACTGGTCAGGCACTTTGTAGACTGTTACTCAGATGGAGCGCTCTGATATATTTTTCATGATTATACTGGAATAAAACCTCTTGGGAGGAAGACCACAGAGATAAAGTGCCATTTTTATCACAACACATCAAGGGTACATACTGTCAACATGATTTATCACTGTTTTGTATTGACCTTGATCTCCTGGTTGAGGTAGTGTTTGTCAGCATTCTCCACTATAAAATCATTCCTTTTTCCTTTTTCTACCTTTCAATACTCTACTTTTTAAAAACGCCCTGACTGGTTTGGCTCAGTGGATAGAGCGTCGGCCTGCGGACTCAAGGGTCCCAGGTTCAATTCCAGTCAAGGGCATGTACTTAGGTTGCAGGCACATCCCCAGTAGGGAGTGTGCAGGAGGCAGCTGATCGATGTTTCTCTCTCTGATGTTTCTAACTCTCTATCCCTCTCTCTTTCTCTCTGTAAAACATCAATATAATATATATTTAAAAAATAAAAGGAAGTCAATAAGAACAGCCCACCCTTGAGGAATAGAGCATTATATTCCACCACCTTGATGGGAGCAGTTCCATGAATTAATTTGAACTTTGCATAAACTTGATACTTCTGCCATTTGTAAACTAACTAATTTATGTCAGTATGGACTCGTGGACATTTGTGTTATCCTCTGTGTTATAATACAATGCTACTCTATTTTGTTGCTTGAATCACTTCAGTATTGAACAAGCAGATTTCTTAGTTGGCCTCTGTGACCCTTTGGCACACTCTCATTGCTTTTTAGCTTTGAGCACTTTATTTTTGGTATTAAAAGATGCTTCAGAGTCAACTATCACCCTCTCTTCTAGTATCTTAGGGACTGCCATTTCTCTGAGCACATCTGGATTCTTTAATTAGAGAGGGGAATTAGAAACCAAAATCTGTCATAGGGCATGCTCATTGCCACTGGGTATTGTTACTTCCAGGTGTCTATGCGAAATAAAATATTAGTTCATACTAATGTCTCTAACTCTAATAAAATAGCATATGGGCCATCCAGGTATTCTCCCTTTGTGTCTAGCCTCCCTATCTACCCATCAGAAATGTGACCCTCTCCACCCACCATCCACTTACTTTAGTTGTTCAGTTATAGTATTTGTGAACTGTGGTTTCAGAGTTGTTAACCCTCATGTTGCGGCACACCTTTATCAGCTAGAGCACAGAGCTTATGTACAGTCCTTGTGTCTTTCATCTTGCAGACTCTACTCATTGCCAAAGTTACTTAAGTTGTCACTTTTCCCCCCATCCCTTTTAAGGAGATTGTTTCATAAAACTTAAATGCATTTATAGATGCTTTTATCCTAGTCTGCATGCCATCTTAGGATTCCCTAACCCCCTGACGTATTTGTTTTTAATTTTCATACCCAAAGGACTTATGTGCTCTAAGCTTCTACAAGCTTTGATGAATGTACAGTGTCCGATAGACCCTATGATAGTGATGTATAGAATAGTTTCAAAGCCCAAAATTTTGCAAATCTATTTATATGATGTGTTAATTTTCTTAGAAACTAAATTTATTCGAAGCCGACCACTTGGCATAAAAGAAGAAAACACCAATAATTCTGAAATTCACTGTGGTCCAGAAATTTCAATTTGACAAAATGCTGAAAAAATAAATCAAATAAATGTAATGCATTTTGGCAATTCATTAGGTCTTTAAGTTGACTCTTATTAGACTTAGGAGTGGTTCAGAAAGGTCACATACCAATTATTTGGTTGCCTTCATTGTCACCTTATACAGACTCTAAGTGGCTCCATGTGTTCTCTGTTAGGAATCCCCTCTGAATGTATGGGAGAGATTTTGTTTTAGACTAGTAGAGAAGTGGCAAGCTATGAAACCTACCTTTCATTCTTTTTCTCCCCAATATAATTTAATTATACCTATCAAGGGGCAGAGATTGTCAGAGTGGACAATGAGACAAGGCCCAACTATTTTCTGTGAACAAGAAACCAAATATATGCACAAAAAAGTTTAAAATACTGAAGAATTTAAACAAGAATATAAAACCCCCAAACACCTATATACTGAAGACTACAAGTTTTGGTACATTTATACAGTGGAATATTAGGCAACTATATACAAGAGGGATCTCTTACCTTTGGAGACTGTATGGAGGGACCTGGAGAGTATTATGCTAAGCTAAGTAAGCCAGTCAGGGAAAGACAAGTACCATACAATCCCATTTGTATGTGGAATCTAATTAACAAAGTAAACTGATGAACAAAATTGATCCAGAAAACAGAAGCAGGAACAGACTGACAAATCTCAGAGGGAAGGCAGCTGCAAGGGTGGGAGGAGATTAACTAAAGAATTTATATGCATATGTGCATAACCTATGGACAGACAATAGTGAAGTGAAGGTCTGGTAGTGGAGTGGATGCGTGGTGGAGGGAGTGAATGGGGAATTAAAAGGGGCCATCTATAGTACTTTCAACAATAAAAACTATTTTCACATTAAAAATATTAAAGCCCTGATTGGTTTGGCTCAGTGGATAGAGCATCAGCCTGCGGACTCAAGGGTCCCGGGTTTGATTCCAGTCAAGGGAATGTACCTTGGTTGCAGGCACATCCACAGTGGGGAGTTTGCAAGAGGTGGCTGATTAATGTTTCTCTCTCATTAGTGTTTCTAGCTCTCTGTCCCTCTCCCTTTTTCTCTGTGAAAAATCAATAAAATATATTTAAAAAATATCATTATTGTAAAAATGTCCATACTACTGAAAACAATCTACAGATTCAATGCAATTACTATAAAAATTCCAATGATGTTTTTCACAAAAGTAGGACAAATTTGTAAAATGCATATGGAACCACAAAAGACCCCAAATAACCAAATCAATTTTGGGAAAGAAGAAGGAAGCTAGAGGAATCACTCTTTCTGATTTCAAACTATATTACAATGTTTTAACAATCGAACAGTATGGTTGTTGCAGAAAGACCAAAAAACTAAGCGACGCTTTGAAGAGGTGGAGAAATCAATTTTAATAACGCACGTGGTCTCTGGGGAGTCCAAAAAATACCAAATCCAGAGCGAGCATAGGACTAGAGAACCTTGCTTTATAACTGCCCCTCGAGTTCATTGATTTGCAAATATACTCCCTCCCCCCAAGGCCCTGAAGGGAGAATTCTTTTCATCTACCCTTCCCCCAGGTACAGGGCTCAAAAACAAGGCCCCCTGCCTTACGAGGGGAGAGGGCTTTGTTTGGTTTAATGGCCTAACATTCCTTGCAGAACCAGCCTTCCTCCTCATGGTACTGGTATAAAAACAGACACACAGGTCAGTGGAACAGATTCCAGAGCCCAGAAATAAACCCATCCCTATATGGTCAAGCAGTTTATAACTGCTGGAGGCTAATTCCAGCAGGTCATAAATGCAAGAAGTTCATCAAAAGGTTGATGGAACTTGGGGCTTCAGCAGGGCTGAAAATCTGCATGTTATTACCTGCTGCTGAAAGCTGAGGGCAATTCCCCCAACCTGATAGTTCTTTACTGTTTACCAAACCTTACCTTTGATATGTAAATCTGCTTTGCTAAAGGGCAAAATATGTTAATAAAGAGCCCTGGGTCTGGAGAATCAGGGAGCTTAGTTACTAAAGCTAAGCCTCCCCTGGCCCCCACAAAATGCCTCCCCAATTTATATTTTATGTCTAGTTTATTAATTTACATCACAGCCCCTTCTCCAGATTCCCAAACCCTTCTAGATGTGGATAAGACCCAGGAAATAACAAGGAAGCCAAAAGTATATAACAGAGAAAGGGACATTCTCTTCAATAAATGGTGTTGGAAAAACTGGACAACCAAATGCAAGGGAATGAAACTGGACCACTATCTTATACCCTACACAAAATTCAACTCAAAGTGGTTTAAAAACTCAAATGTAAGACCTAAAACTATAAAATTCCTAGTATAAAACATAATCTGTAAGCTCCTTGACACAGGTCTTGAAAATTTTTTAAAAATCTAAAACCAAAAGCAATAAAAGCAAAAATCAACAAATGAAATTACATTGAATTAAAAAGATTCTGCACAGCAAAGGATATCACCAAGAAAATGAAAAGGCAACCACAGGATGCAAAGAAAATATTTACAAATCATATCTGATAATGAGTTAATATCCAAAAATATGTACAGAACATACAACTCAGTAGCAAAAAACAATCTGATTAAAAAATGGACAGAGAAACTGAAGAGACATATTTTCAAATAAAGCATACAGATGGCCAAAAGATGTACAACTTCACTAATCATCAGGAAAAAGCATATCCATACAACAATTAAATGTAACTTTAAATCTGTTAGCATGGCTACTGTTAAAAAAGACATGAGCCCAGCCTATGTGGCTCAGAGGTTGAGGGTCAACCTATAAACTAGGAGGTCATGATTTGACTCCCAGTTAGGTCATGGTTTGATGCCCGGGTTGCAGTCTCAACCCATAGTAGGAGGCATGCAGGAGGCAGCTGATTAATGATTCTCTCTCAGCATTGATGTTTCTATCTCTCTCTCCCTCTACCTCCTTCTGAAATACATATATATATATATATATATATATATATATATATATATATATATTTAAACAAGACAAGAAATAACAAGTTTTGGTGAGGATGTGGAGAAAAAGCAACTCTTGTTGTTTTTTTGGTGGGACTGCCCCTGGTGAAGCAACAATGGAAAAGAGTATGGAGGTTCCTTTAACATTTTAAAATAGGACTACCATGTGATGCAGCAATTTCACTGCTGGGTATTGATTTGAAAAACTAAAAAAGCTCTATGCCCCCCATGTTTATTGCAACATTATGTAATGTAGCCAAAGTATAGAAATAACCTAAGTGTCGATAAATGCATCCATGGATGATGAAAATGTGACTATTATTCAGCAATAAATAAATAAAATGTTGTCATTTGCAATAACTGACAGATCTCTATGATATTATGCTAATTGAAGAGGTCAAACTAAAAGGTACTTACTGCACAATCCAACTTATCTATGAAATAAAAATAAAACAAGCTCATAGATACTTAGAACAGATTAGTCTTTGCCACAAGTGGAGGTTGGGCAAAATGAATGAAGGGGATCTAAAGCTACAAACTTCCAGTTACACAGTAAATAAATCTTAGTGACTATAGTTAATAATGTATTGTAAATGTAATATTTGCTAAGAGAGTAGAACTTAAAAGTTCTTATAATAAGAAAAAATATCTTGTAACTATGCATGGTGACAGATATTTCATCTTATTGTGATGATCATTTTGCAATGTGCAAGTAAGTATCAAATCATTGTTGTACATGTGAAATTTATATTATGTCAAGTAAGCCTCAATACAAATGTTTAACATTTTTAAATTTAAAAAAAACTTTTCAAATAAAAATAAATAAAATATAAACAGTGGTTATCTCATTGGGCGTTGCTGGAGCTTTTAATTTTATTCTTTATACTTCTGACTTTTACAAATAATTTTAAGATAAGCATTTGTTACTTTTCTTTATTTTTTAATATTTTTATTGATTTCAGAGAGGAAGGGAAAGGGACAGAGAGATAGAAACATCAATGATGAGAGAGAATTGTTGATTGGCTGCCTTCTTTATGCCCCCCATTGAGGATCCAACCCACAACCTTGGCATGTGCCCTGACTAGGAATCAAACAATGACCTCCTGGTTCATAGGTCAATGCTCAACCATTGAGCAATACCGGCTGGACAAGCATTTGCTACTTTTAAAACAACAAAAACCTATTTTAAAATATCCTTTTTACAATGGTTTAAAAAAGAAACCAAATATAAAGATATGCTGGCTTAAAAGTTAAGGGTAAAGAAAGATATTAATAATAATAGTAGAAAAAAAGGTGGAAATATGCCTACTAATTTCAGAAAGGCAGACTTTAGAACAAGAATGATCAGGAACAAAGTGGATATATATCATCATAAAGGGGTCACAGAAAATGCAGTGTTTTCAAACAGGCAGGCAGCCAGCGCCAGTGCACCGACATACATGAGACCAGCACTCTTAGAGGTGCAAGGAACTGACATACTCGCTGTTACAGCTGGAGATGGCAACACCTCCCTTTAGAAACCAGAGTATTTCAAAACCGTATTACATAGTATCATGACTATGATATATCAAGGAAGAGAGTCACTATAATACTCTCCCTTAGTGACTGACAATTACTCATATTACATTTCCTCTGGAATGTTTTAAATATATAACTAACCACTATTAGAGAGAATTGGCTTTTCTTAACATTACTAACAAAGACAGCATAGTTACTGAGACTCAGGCATTTAGTTTCTGACTGAAGTTTTCCTTTGCAGCGAATGAGGAGACCTCTGTGTGTTTAACTGTAAGCTATGGGATGTGGAACTCAGTTCACAGAGTCAGGCCAACGAGGAGGAAGTCCCATAGGAATAGGTACAGACCAGGCCTCCCCGAGACTCTGCTGGTGACTGGAGGCCCCTGTGTTTGTTAGTGAGGACAATTCTGAGTGAAGAGGGGAGGGTGTGGCACTGGCTTCTTTGAGCATCAGTGCAGGTGGGAGTTGGCCCTGAGCCCCCCATTGACACAGAGCCCCAGGGGCAGGCAGGAGCAGGCCACCATCCTCAGTGTCAGCACCTCAGAGCAGGCCCAGGAGGTGGTGGTGTTGCAGAAAGACCACAAAAACTAAGCGATGCTTTGAAGAGGTGGAGAAATCACAGCTTTAATACACGCGCGGACTCTGGGATTAATCCAAATCAGAGTGGGAGTAGCACTGGAGAACCTTGCTTTATAGGTGCCCCTTGAGTTCATTGATTTGCAAATATACTCCCTCCCCGCAAGGCCCTGAAGGGAGAATTCTTTTCATCTACCCTTCCCCCAGATACAGGGCTCAAAAACAAGGCTCCCTCGCCCCACCTACCAGGGGACAGGGCTTTGTTTGGTTTAATGGCCTTGCAGAACCAGCCTTCCTCCTCAGTGGGACTTTGCTTTTTGCCCCAGATCTGAGCTATAACTGACATGTGACACTGGAAGCTGACAGTGTACAACGTGATGATGTGATACACATACAGATTGCAGAGTGTTTCCCTTTGCCTCACATATGACCACTTTGCCTTGGTGAGAAGTTAAAGCTCTGCTCTCTTAGCAACTTCCAAACTCACAGGCTGTCAACTTCAGTCCCCCTTGCTGCCCCCAGGCCCCCAGAGTGTGTCATCTTATACCTGAGAGCTTGACCACCAGGTCCCCGTGTCCCCCCACCCCTGGCACCCTCATCTGTACTTCCTGCCTCTGTGAGCTCACCTTCCCAGGCTCACAGGGAGGGAGCTGCAGTGCTGTCTGGCTCACTTCAGTTTGGTTCCTGAGTGGACATGTGTGTCCCTCCAGAGCCCAGTCTAGGGACGAGACGTGCCTCCTGTTTTGTGATATGTTGTGTGGACATCGCGTTACCTGCGTCTGTCTGTAATATTTCCATGAGGTGAGGCGATCCTTGGGAACTATGTGTTCTTCTTTCAGGAACTCGAAGGCTCTGCGCTTAGCTTACTGTGAACGGTTTCCCTGATGTTTCTCAGACACTGTCTGGTGTTAGTGTGCTTTGTGTCATCTCAAAAAGAATATGCCTGCTGATATAAAATGAATACTTTTTCATTCTTTGCATCAATTTGGATATCCTGTAGCCAGAATAATTTGGTATTTCTAGTCAGCCATATAGACATTTTCAGAAACAGAAGTCCATCAATATTTCCTATCGAAGACATTACATGTTTATACCTAGTAGTCATATGATTATTTTCATCAGCCTAATCTTTCATTTTAATATCTTTTTCTTTCCCTCTATAATTTTAGTTTACCTTGAATTTTCTTTTTCTTTTAAAATACATTCCTACCATTCACTTATCTGAATTGTCCTGGGATGTATTTGTTTCTGTGGATTTTTCTGTCATTATTTTGATGGTTTTGTTGTTTCCCCCATCCCCCAGTACAAGCCTGTGTGGCCTATGATAAAACCTTATCCCAGAAAAGGGAATACAAATTGACTTCTGTGATGTGCTACTCAGGCATCATGAACCCAGATTCAACCTCGATTTGAAGTTTTCTGAAATGAAAACATCAGTAAAAATGTGAATCCAAAGCTCACATGAGTCAGTGTTGGTTGGTAAATTGTTGAGAAAACATTGTTGTGGGAGCCCCTTACACATCCTGCGTGGTTCAGGGTTCCTGTTCAGGGTTCAAGTTCTGGAGGAGGCTGCACACAAAATGAAGAGAGAGAGACTAGAAGAAAATTAATTTAGAATAATGAGGACCAGGCGTGGCATGTTTTCACTAGTGGGTAAGATTGCCCACCACATCGGTCTTGCTCAAAGCTTTTATTAAGGCAGTGGGGAAAACAACCACATCCTTATCCCAAGGGCAGGAAATACCAACAACAAAGAGGCAAGAAGAATTTACATATCAATAACAGAGGTGGAGGGCTGCTTTAACTATCAATGTCTCCATCTAAACAATGGGTGAATAGTTCCCCCACTTTTCAGGGCAATTAAGGTCGACCAGACTTCAGGCACATTTCTCTACTAAGTGACAATGACCAGTCTCCAGCACATTGTTTTTATGCGGAACCCAGACACATTTCCTTCTGTCTGGTTAGAATATCTGGCCTTTTTCAGAGTTTATTTTCTTCATGCATGATCTTGACTTCACTCCCCACTTACAGTCTCACTCAGTGTTTGCTCACACCTGCTCTTTAGGGTCATTAAAAGCCAATGCCATCATTTCTTGTAATACTTATCTATCATTTGTTGTAATACTTTAAGCAATAAAAAAAAAAAAAAAAAGCCAATGCCAAACCCAAATAAAGACAATACAAAGAAAGAGAATTACAGGCCAATATCCCTGATGAACGTAGGTATTAAAATCCTCAACAAAATTCTAGCAAATCAGATTCAGCATTACATTAGAAAGATCATACACCATGACCAACTAGGATTTATTCCAGGGATGCAAGGCTGGCACAATATCTGCAAATCAATAAATGTGATACATCACACAAACAAATTGAAAGACAAAAATCACATAATCATATTAATTGATGCAGAAAAGGCATTTGACAAAATTCAACATCTTTTCTGATAAAAACTCTCAGCAAAGTGGGAAAAGAGGGATCATAACTCAACATAATAAAACCCAAACCTATAGCCAACATCATACTCAATGGGCAAAAACTAAAATCATTTCTCCTAAGAACAGGAAAAAGACAGGGATGCCAAGCCTCACTATTCCTTTTCAATATAGTACTGGGAGTGCTAGCCATAGCAATCAGACAAGAAGAAGAAATAAAAGGCATCCAAATTAGAAAAGAAGAAATAAAATTGTTATTATTCACATATGACATGATATTGTACATAGAAAACCCTAAAGACACCACAAAAATAAACTCAAAATGGGTAATGGATTTAAGCATAAGTCAGGAAACCATAAAAATTCTAGAAGAAGCCATAGGCAGCAAAGTAGCAGACATTTGTTGTAGCAATATCTTTACTGATATAGCTCCTACGGCAATGGAAACTAAGAAGAAAATAAACAAATGGGTCTACATCAAAATAAAAATCTGCACAGCAAAAGAAACCATCAACAAAACAACAAGGAAGCCCACTACATGTAGAACATATTTGCCAATGTTATCTCCAATAAGAGTTTAATCTCCAAAATTTATAGGGAACTCATACATATTAACAGAAGGAAGATAAATAATCCAATAAAAAATGGGCAGACAACCTAAATAGACACTTTTTGAAAGAAGACATACAGAAGACTGAGATACATATGAAAACATGCTCAAAGTCACTGATCATCTGAGAGCTGCAAATCAAAACAACAATGAGTTACCATCTCATACCTGTCAGAATGGCTATCATCAACCAATCAACAAATGGCTAGTGCTGGTGAGGATGTGGAGAAAAAGGAAACATCTTGCACTGCTGGTGGGAATACAGATTGGTGAACTGTGGCATTTCCTCAAAAAATTTAAAATGGAGCTCCATTTGACCCAGTGATCTCACTTCTAAGAATATATCCCAAGAAAACAGAAACACCAATCAGAAAGGATATATGCAGCCCTAAGTTCATAGCAGCATAATTTACAATAGCTAAGACTTGGAAACAGCCTAAATGCCCATCAGCAGATGAGTGAATTAGAAAAAAAACTGTGGTACATCTACAGAATGGAATACTATGCTGCTATAAAAAAGAAGGAATTCTTACCATTTGCAACAGCATGAATGGAACTGGAGAGTATTATGCTAAGTGAAATAAGCCAGCTGGAGAAAGATAAATATCACATGACCTCACTCATTTGTGGATTACATGAACAGCAAAAACTAATGAACTAAAATAGAACCAGAGTCATAGAAGCATGGACTAGACTATCTAACCTATAAAGGAAGGCGAGGGGTGAGGGGGTAAGAGATCAACCAAAGGACTTGTATCATGCGTATGAGCATAACCAATGGACACAGACAGGGTGGGGGGTGAAGGCATGTGCTGGGGGTGGGAGAGGCCAGGGAGAGGTTAATGGGAGAAAAAGGAGACTTAGGTAATACTTTAAGCAATAAAGAATTTAAATAAAAAAAAGAGCCAAATCTCAGACACACTAATGCAATCAAATTCCAACCAGTTACTCAAAGCCTCAGGGAAAAATCACATTCTATTTTTTGCTCCATGTTAAATTTTGCCCTTGGGAATTTCTCTATTTATTCCATGTTTAGCTACGTTGTTATATTGTATCTGGTATTTCTGGTGTTTCATGGTCGCAACACATTCAGAGTATTTGCTCTGCTGTATTGTTTTTAACATGATTTAATTGAACCGCTCTAGTTGCTACAGAAGTTAGTTTCCAGCCTAAACTATCTCGCTCTTGACTAAGATGCAAGCTGTGTTCCCCTGAAACAAATTATGTCTGCACTTCTCACACAAACACAAGACACGTGCAGAAGCAGCAGGGGTACCTGGTTGACCAAAGGTACCCCATCTGCTCACAGCCTCCAAGTGTCCCCCACAAATAATGTTCCAGTTCTAGGATACAAAGAGAGTGAGTTCATAGTACAGATACCTGGGGGACAACTGCTCAACCAAATCATCCGTCAGTGTCAGCACAGTTGGGGACACTCCAGAATCAGGTGTTCCCTGATGTGAGGACCCACCACTAGCCCCACACTGTGCCCAACACAGAAGCCAGATCCAACCACTAAACCCTAGAGGAACCCAAAGAAGAGACATCCTACCAAGGAACAGGCTGTGTGCTCCCATGTGTCCAGCACAAGGAGAAGTTGAGGGAAGTCAGTTGATTCTAACCCTTAAGCATGAGGCTGTTCCTGAATAAATACTACCAGAAGAGTGGTGAAAACTGAGTATGAGCTGTGAAACACACAGGGTATTAAATAAGTGCTAATATTTTGTGTTCATAATGCTGGGTTATGAAAGAGAATATTAGAGGTAAAGGGGAAATTTCCCTAATTTAATTTTAAATAATTCAGACAAAAATCAAATATAGACAGACACAGAGAGAGTTAGGGAGTTAACAGAGAAAGGAGAGATGAGAAGAAGAGAAAAAGGAAAGAAAGAGAGGAAAGAGAGTGAGAGAGAGAGAGAGAGAGAGAATGAGAGAGAATGAGAAAGAAAGACAGAATCTTGGAGAGTCTCAGAAATGCAGACATATAGCTAGTCTCAGAGACACAGAAAACTTGGAGAGAATCAGAGAAAGATTGAGAGATTGTGACAGAGACTGAGAGAATGACACACAGAGAGATTTAGAGACACACACAGAGAGAAGAGTTACAGAGACTCAATAGAAAGACTGAGAGAGAGACATGCAAACATAGGAGATGAAGTCTGAACAAGAGAGTTGAAATATAGAAATTGGTGTTTGTGTGAAATACTAGTATACCCTCTAATTTCTTTTATTTTTCTCATACATTTATTCAAGTTTAAAAAAAAATTTTAATAAAAGTTACTAATAAAAACTAAGAAAGAGAACAAAAATCTCAGCCTGTCAACTCCTTGACCTGTGTCACCCAAAGGCCCCTTTGAATATAAATCAGTCCAAAGCTCAGAGGAGGCTGCTGGGTCCTCTGCTGAGGTTGCAGGATGAACAGGGACCAGGGGGAGGTTAGAGGCCCGGGGAGGGAGGGGCTGGTGGGAGCCTCAGCTCTGTTTCTGAATCACCTGGGCTTTTAGAAACACCAGTTTCCAGGCCCCTCACTAAGCATTGATTCCGTGCCCTGGCTTGGTAATTGGCATCAATATGTATATTTAAGGCCCCCAGAGGAATCCTTGTCTGCAGCTGGGTTAGGCTTCACCAGTAGGGCCTGTGTGGCCTTGATAAATGTCTTCACTTTATTCTGCGTGAGAAGGG
>PVJC01017362.1:0-32587 GCA_004026665.1 Murina feae | reverse complement strand
GTATAGCGGCAGATTTGGAAATTACCAAAAAATCGGTACAGCGGTCTGGTAGGATTCAGTTCCAAGGAATTTCTCGAGAACCCTGTGCTTTTTAAATTTACTGACTTGTTCAAGCAGAGCCAGGTCAGAGTCGAGGGACTTACAAGGTAAGATCAGTGAGTTAAGGTTTGTGTATAAGCTGTCATAGCTTCTGGTAGTGCTCCTGGGCACTGGAGTTTCTACCTAGTGCCTCATGTTCTAGATGCTGGAACCTCTTACACAGTAGCTGAAGGAGCCCCAATATAAAGTGCAGTGTGCTGATGTACGGAGTGCAAAGGGAAATGGGGTTTCTACTTTACTCTTAGGCTCGTCACTGAGCATTTTGTTTATTTGTAAATGGAAAACAAAAGAAGATTAGAAGTCTGTAGGTCAGTTTTATTTTCCATGCTGGCCCCAGCTTACCCTCATCTGTTCTGCAAGTCAGACGAGGCAGAAGAGGTTGGTCCAGAGAACAGAGAGAGACTTGTTGCCAGGGGTTGACTTCTTGGACTGTAGGGTGGCTACAAGGCTGGGTGGGGTGAGGAGTCATGGCTAGGACCACACCTTCTTCATTCTTGGTGCCTTTCCTGTCTGTTCTTCACCTGACTAAAAGGCTGAAAGTGTTTTAGCAACTGCATCTGGACCAGCACTTCTAGTGGGCATGGGAGCTGCCCTGCTGTGGTTAGGAAGGCTGAAGTTTCCAAGTCAGACAGCAGGGGGCAGGGGGGCCTTGGACAGGAGGAAGCTGCCTAAGCCAGAGGCCTGTCTGCCTGCCCTAATTTATTTCTCCTCCCAATGCGTACAACTAGAGGGTGGTTGAGATTGAGGCTATGGCTGCCCCAAGAAGCTGCTCTGGTATCCTCGGCCACCCTAGAGCTAGGCCTACTGTGTTTTTCCGGCAGGTATCAGGATGCTGTCCCCTGAAATGTGCAGGGTTCCCAAGCAGACATGAATGTACCTCCATTACCCCACCACTCCCCACCTCAGCTTCTTCCTAGCCTATGCTTTCTTCCAGTTCGAGTAAACGGTTCCACATGAATGTAATTGTTCTTGGACTGTTCTTGGCGGCTTTCTTCATTTTTTAAAATTTGTTTGCCACTTGGTGAAAGCCCCTGAGATGGTTTTTTCCAGTCTTGGGTAAGTTGGAGCTGTGGAATCTGTAGTGAATGAGATTATCTGGACCTCATTGCCTTTTTATGAAGCCAGCATTAAGCTTGGCCAGTCACTTGCCCACCTCTAGGGCTATTTCTGGGGATGAGGCCACCCCTGCCTATACATAGGAAATGAGAACTGGGCCTGGTCTTTTACCCAGTCTGTGCCAGAGTTTCTTCCACCTCCAGGGCTCCGGTTTAGCCTCATAATGGGTGAGCCTGCCTTTCCAGTAGCTGCTGAGCCCTGCTCAGAGATAGTGATTTGACTCAAGTTGAGTAGTGGTTTTTAAACCATATCCCCCACACCCATGAGCCTGAGCCTTCCTCTCCTCCTGACTAGGTAAACTGTCTTGAGCCCCACCCTCACTTGCCTGTGCTGGCAACCAGCGGCCTGGACCATGATGTCAAGATCTGGGCACCGACAGCTGAAGCTTCTACTGAGCTTATAGGGCTAAAGGATGTAAGTAACTGACTTGCAAAAGTTCTTCGTTGTCATAGGAAGGAGTAATTTGCTGCCCAGTTATTCAAAAGCACTGCTAACCCCTCTCCCCCGCATGCCTATCCCTGTCTCTCTTGGAACAGTCCCCGTCTGGTGTGAAGCTTTGAAGTGCTTCTGGCTCGCGCTAGAGTGGGGGCAGGGGACATTTTAAGTCTCCACCTTGTCAGTGGATGGACCTGGGCACCCTTTCCTAATCTAATCTAGCTCCACTTCAGCTTGACAGTGCTAAGGGAAGTCTTTATTGGATAGAACACCAGCCTTTTCTGATCAGGTCCAGAGTCCCCATTCATTACATGCACCCATGTCCCTAACCCTTTTTTTTTTTTTGCTCCAGGTGATTAAGAAGAACAAGCGGGAGCGGGATGAAGATAGCTTGCACCACACTGACCTGTTTGATAGCCACATGCTGTGGTTCCTTATGCATCACCTGCGACAGAGACGCCATCACCGGGTAAGCTGGAGCGGGAAGGGAGCTCCCAGGTTCTAGTGCACACTTCCTCACTGCTTTAAAGAGGAATGGGGGGTCTTGGTTGGGCTTCCTATTCACTGTCCCGCATTCCCATCAGAACCCTGAGGTAGCCTTGGAAGTGCCAATGGCAAACATGGGTGGCATCTGCTTTTTGTTCTCCATTGCCATTCATGCACAGTGATGTCTTCAAAAAGACAAGGTCATGAGGTGGAGAAGGAGATGAGAAGAATAAGTCTCAGGGAGACTCTTCTGCTTTTCTTCTCATGCCAGAAGAGGCTTAGGGTAGGATGAACTATGGTATTTGGCTTATTGCCTGCTTTGTAAATAAAGTTTTATTGGAACACAGCTATACCCATTTATGTATTGTCTGTGGCTACTTTCATACTACAACAGCAGAGTTGCATAGTTATAACAGCTATATGGCCCAAGAGTCTAAAATATTTGCTATCTGGCCCTTTAAGAAAAATTCTGCTGACCCCTGGCCTAGAGTATCTGAATTTATATAGCTAAGATCTAACAGGTTTGTCATTCAGGGAAGTTACTGACAAGCCTTTCCCATTCTACAGCGCTGGCGAGATCCTGGGGTCGGGGCCACAGATGCAGACTCTGATGAGTCTCCCAGTTCCTCAGATACATCGGACGAGGAGGAGGGCCCTGACCGGGTGCAGTGCATGCCGTCCTGAGGCCTCGTACCAGGAGGGGCGGGCTGGGGCTGCCAACCTGATGCTGCCTGGGAGCCCTTTCCTGTCCTTACATTCAGCTGAAACGCACTTTGGACTTTTTGCTTTAGATAAAAGAAAGAATCCCAGGAGGACAAACCAGAGAAGAGTGAACCTACAGAGTACCTAGGAGTGGGGTTGAGCCCTGGAAGGGGTTCCATGGAAAGATGCATAGGACTCAGTAGAAATGGCCTCTCCCCAAAGCCTTTGGGGGAGTAGGAAAGGGAGCCTATTTTGTTACCTGGTTTGGGATAAGGAATGGGGTTTCCTTTTCTTTAAGCTCCCTTGTTTCTTGGGTGGGGGTATGGGAATATAACTGGCTGTTCAGTACCAAGGAGCCAGAGTGGGGGTGGTAGAAGTTCCACTCTCTCTTTGGTTTAGGTTTTTGACCTTTTTCCCTTTATTGTTAAAAAATCTATGACAGTTATATTATTCCCCACCCATTTCCCCCCAGGATTTTGTTTTTCTGGGACGTCCTTAGAGCCCCTTACCATCCTACACTCTTCACTTTCCTTTCCACCCATTCATCCTCTGTACTTATCACAGTGTTTTGCACTTGATTATGTATCCTTTACTCTCTTCTCTCCATCCCATCACCCCCTAATATCTGGTGAGGGCGGTTGGTGGGAAGTGGGAAGAGGGGCAGAAGTGGAGGAAGAATAGGATGTTACCTCTTCTGTTACTTTTAAAACAAGTTGTTTGGTGGCAGCAGTCTCCCTGTCCCTATCACTGTTAGGAGCCTAATTTTATATCTATTATAAATACATTAAAAAGCAAGTCGAATCTGATGTATCATGTTAACATTCTTGTTCAAGTTGAAATCTGTACCTATTCTCTGTAATGGCAATAAAGGGGCTTACAGGAGAGTGATGGTGTGGAGGGGATAGGCTACTCTTGTATGGCCATTAGAGACTAGGGCTAACCCCTTGGGTTGTGAGAGGCTCAAGAATGGAAGGCTTCTCAGTTTTCCCTCCCCTGGCTCCATTGTTTTGGGATTGGAGAAACAGGAAATTGCTTTCAGCTCTTTGCCTCAGGTCTCCTACCTCTCTTGTGGGAGGGTTCCCAGCATGGCTCTTCTAACCAGAGACTGGCTCATCCTTAAAACTTGACTGAACTTTGATTTCAGAAAAGGCCCTGCCAATGCAGACGGTCTCTCCTAGGACCCGTGTGACAGAAGACGCTGTTCGCTTTAGCTGTTGTTGCCTTTTTTTTTAGCTGCTTGATTCTTTATATCATCAATCCCCACAACAGCAGTCTTCCTAATAATGGAAAATTATATATAGGATAAGGCCGCCTGGGTTTTACTTTATACCTTATCCACATCTTGTCTTGGGAGTGAGGGACGGGCCATTAATCTAAGGATTGACTAAGGTGGCTGGGCCTTTGATACCTTTCTTCTCACTGGTCACTGAATACGAAAGTCCCAGTTGAATTCTTGCCCTTAAATGCTTTTGCTGCTATTTATTTGCACCCTCAGCCAGGAATTCTGCATCCTGCGACAGTCACATTATACTAGGACAGGCTAGGAATGAAGGGAAGAGGAAAAGGGTGGAATTTCCAGACACTCCTTCCTCCTGCCCCCTTTCCTAGCAGCACTTTTTTCTGAGGTAGGGAATATGTGGTGACAGAGTGATCCGTGCTAATGGGTTAGGTGGAGTGGGCACAAAACCATGCATTTGGAATTGGTTGTATATGTTCTCCTAGTAAAGCCCCGGCCCCCAGCTGCTCTGTGTGGTGATGGGCCATTCACTTGTGATGGGCTGTTTTTGCTCCTTCCAATAGCGGTGCCTGGCCTGCCCTTAGTACACTTCAGGAAATCCAGCCTAAGCTATCCATGTTCCCAGTGCTTAGGCTCCAACGGGAGACTGTTGTAAGTGGAATAGGCCCCATAGATCAGTGACACCGAGGAGATGGGGGGGGGGAGGGGGAGATACTGTTAGGGGGGTTTTCCTGGCCTCTGTTCCAGGCTGCAGTGAGGGATTTGGGGGTAAACACTGCTTTCCCTCCCTTACCAGCCATTCAGAGACTCCAAAATCCTGATGATTCGTATAAGTTCTAGAATCAGTCAGATACAGTTACAGTCAATCACCTTTATTCCAGGGTTAGAACAAGGCCGTGCACACTACACAGAGGAGCACAGGAATGAGCAGTCTCACAGCAGTACGGGGCGGGGTGAGGGGGGGAAGGGGCAGTTAGTCTTTTTATTTTGCCTTACAGATAAATTACTACACTGCTGAAAATGACCCTGTCTTCCTTCTCCCCATCTCATCCTCTCCTCTCTTCAAAGGAAGGCTGCTACTCACTCTCATTCATCCTCATTCTCGGTCTCTTGCTCTCACATAACATACTCTGACTGCAAAGACAATTCAGTTCATTCATGCTCATTTCCCTTTCCCAATTCTACAAGTCTCTCTCTCCTTCAGGGAGAAGCCAGGCAGGGCTGGGGGATTTGGGAAGGTCCTTTAAGGCAAAACTGGAGTACTCGAGGTGTATGTGTTAAGGCAGGTGTCCGCAGTAGTGGCCAGAGGGGGCAGGCAGGCTGGGCTGGGCCAGGAGTGGAAGGTGCTCTCCAACCAGTCTGGCTTCGCTCCCTCTTCCAGCAGCCATCCCTCCCATTCAAGGTTTGCTCCCACATCCTAGAAGCTCCTAACTTAAACTTCCTATAGTCTCTGAGAGTACATGTGAATTTAAAGTTAAAAAATAAGTCTTGTTCTGACCATGTAGGAATTTGACTCTGCCACGCCCGTCATTGTGGCATTTGCCTCCCACCCCCACTCTGGCCTAGACAATAAGTTAATGCTAGACACCACAAGAAAGGGCAGACATGGCAGTGTGGGTTTAATATACATATATGTAGAATATATATGTACACACAGTTAGCACGGTCAGGGTGGGGAGGGGCAGGCAGGAGGCTGGGGTCACTGTACTTGTAGTGATTTAGATAGGAGGCATTCACAAGCCCATGGTGCCAGGATGCGGGAGAGGGGTGACCAAGTCCCTTCCTGGGTTGAAAGGAAAACACTGTAGTTAACTTCTTCCCTTACATCAGGCTTGGGGTTTCTAGACCAGGGAAAGAGGGAAAGTTTCCTAAATAACCACTCTGGGACTCTGTAGGTGGGGGCAGAATTGGAGTTTGAACATAAGAATCTCATCCCCCAACCTCCCAAGGCTCGGGGTCGGTATGTGCAACAGCCTGAGTAGGAAGAAAGGAGGGGAAAGGAGCCCCTCAGCCGTGTCTCAGGCTCGGCGGGGCGTTCTCCCAGCACAGTCTCCAGAGCAGATGGGTGGGGAAGCCAATGCTGGGTGCTCTGCTTTGGGGCTAGGAAAGGACCCACGGCCCTGTCAGTGGATCCTGGCTCATACCCATCTGGTGCCGAGGCCCTTCAACCTGAGGAACAGCTGCAAATGGGACTCCACAGCCAGTCCAGCCTGGGGTAAAACCCAGCTCTGAACTCGGGCTTTTCTTTGCCCCTCCCAGGTGGGGGTTGGGTAGCCTCTTCACCTTCCCTCCCGTCTGCACCTCCTGTGCCTCACTCCCACTTCGGCTCCTCAGTGTAGGAACATGCAGGTCCTTTTTGCTCTCACACTTGCGAGAGGTGGTGGGAAAGCGGAGAAAGGGGAAATAGGAGGGATGTGCCCATTTCTATACGCAGTTTCCCGAGAGTGGGAAAACTCAGCCCCCCACCCCAGCCTCTGACCCCCAGCCCCTCACAAGGAAGAGGAGCTAGATGAGCTAGACATGTAGACAGACAGCCAGAGCGTGTGCACACACACACACACGCACACAGTAAGGGGGTTAGGACCAGGTTAGTAAGTGGGTAGATTTGTGGGGGTGGGGGGGTGCCTTTGCCCCCTCCCCTGGAGGCTGGGGGAAGGGAGTGGTCCTGTGAAGGTCCAACCTTCCTCCTCTTCCTCCCTTTGCTCAGGCTTTCTTCGGTGGAGGAGCCAATTTGATGATCTCTTCCTCAGAGGGCTGCCGGATAATGTCTGGGGGCAAAAAGGGACATGTCCAGGGATGGAATATGGGAGACGCCAGGCAGGCCCATTGAACATCAGCCTTCGTGCTCCCAAAGTGCAAGCAACTCCAGGGATCATCCAAGAGAGAGGGCAGAAGTGCACAGTAAAGGCATGGCCTCTTACCTTTGTACTTCTTGGCACTGGGGATACGGGTTAGCTTGGTGTCCAGCTCATCCTCCTCAGAGATCTTCAGAACACGGGTTCTGTAGTCAACCACCATAGTGAGTAGGTCAGGACGGCGAGAGATCTCGAAGATGTGCTCAATGTAGGAGAGGTTGTCTGAGGCAAGGCAGGAAACGGAGGGTTAGAGCTGGGTGTGTGTGTGTGTGTGTGTGTGTGTGTGTGTGTGTGTGTGTGTGTCAGGGGAGGGCAGCCTCCCCCATTCTACCACATCAGGCCTTTGGAACCCACTGGGAGCAGTGGCTATCAGAGGGGGCAACAGAAGAGGAGGAGCCACTAAGCGGAGAAAAGAAAGCTAAGGCCCCTAAGAGCAGTACAAATGACTGTTCCCAAGGAGAGCAGAGCATTGATCGGTGACAGTTCTAGATCCCAGATTTAGAATGAGGGATTTAGGCTCAATACATCTGATGTTGGGGGGAAGGCAAAAGAGAAAAATTAACTGGCTTCCAAATATTCCCCTCCCACCCTGTGCTGTTTCCACTTTCCTCCAGGCAAGCTTCAGAAAGCATTTCCTGAGAGCACAGGTGGGGCTGGAGGGTGTAATCTAGACAACCCAGGGCTACTTCTGGGCCCAGTAAAAGGTAATTATCGATTAGAGAGGGCACAGCCATGACCAGAGGAGGACTTCCCTGACCTGGCCAGTTCTAAGGCCTTTTCCCTGGCTCCTCCACTGACCACTGTAGTAGTAACTGGAACCTCCTCAGCCTCCTCCTGCTACACTAACTCAGGTCACTCACCTCACCCATCAAATGCCCTGTCACTCAAGGTCCTTCACAGCACAGCCTTAACTTACCCTCCAGCCACGTCTGCACATACTCTGTGCCCTAGCAAGCAAAGCAGGGCTTCTTGCTTTTCCAAACATACCAGCTCCTCTCCCACCTTCAGCACGATGGTCCTGGCCCAGCATCCCTCCTCTGGATTCTGCCTTTGAAATCTCACTTGCCTTTCGGGGTTATTTTTATACACCAATTGCTCCCTAAAGCCCCTCCACAGTTGTGGTCTCTAAAGGTGGATAAAACAGCCCAGCTGGTTCAACTCAGTGGATAGAGCGATGGTCTATGGACTGGAAGGTCAAGGGCACATGCCTGGGTTGCTGGCTCGATCCCTGGTAGGAGGTATGCAGGAGGCAGCCCATCAATGATTCTTTCTCATCATTGATGTTTCTCTCTCCCTCTCTGAAATCAATAAAAATATATATTGTAAGAAGTGGATAAAATTTTAGAACTTGGGGTTTTATTTTAATTTTATCACTTTCAACTTATGTTTTAATATTGTATTATCTAGAATAGCACTCCCTGAATAATGTTTTTACCAACAAGGGCATACTGAAGAATGTGAAGCCCACGGCCCTAGGGCCCCTCCACTCAGAGCATTTCAGTTCTGTCCTGCCTTGCCGGGAAGGGAGCACATGGTTGTGCACAGGAGCTCGGAGCTCATTTCTATTTGCTGATGAACTGAGCCCCAGAACAGCTGCTGCCAGGAGGCCTGGGGCCCTCCCCACCTTTGTCCAGCTTGTTGTGGCTCTCCAGGAAGCTGAACCAGGCGCTGCCCGTGGTGATCTCCTCACTCTTCTCACTGGGGATGTCCTCCTTGCAGGCCGACTTGAGCTGCTCCAGATCTTCCAGGGTGATGTTGTTGGTCAGGTCCTGGAGGAGGGTCCCGTACTCGGCCATGACTGGGGTTGGGAGGAACAAAGGGAGGAGAGGCTGAGCCTGAAGTGTGGAATCTGGCTTACTCACTGGCACTTCCCACTCCCTCCACCCCACCATGCAAGTGACTAGAACATGGAGGCTGGCAAGGGCCAGGGCTGGAAGGAGAAAAGAAAGGGAGGGGGAGCAGACAGGAAGATATTTGGAAGCTAGGGACCAGGCTGGAGCCTGGAGAGAGAAGTTACACTGCCTTCCCCCCACCATCTTTTCTCTTCATTTTACCCTTCTAACAGTAACCCTGGCAACAGGTCCCAGACTGAGGAGGCGGTTACCATGGCAACCTGTTCTGAGCTTCTCACCAGCGGCCTCCAAGTCCCCCCAGAATCACCTCACCCACCTGCAACCCATAAAAACAACAACACACAACAAAACAACTCTGAAACAATGACCACAGGGATGGGCTTGCTGTGGCCAAGAGAAGTGAGAAGGGGCTGCAGTTGGCTGGTCTGAGCTTCCATTTTTCCCCAGAAGCAAAGGGGTCCCTCACTCATCTCCCACCACCCCACGAATGACTCATTTTGGAGGGATGCCTAGTTGCTTGGTCTAATGGTCCCCTGGCCCCTCTGCTCAGCCTTGTATTCAGTCATTAGGGCTCAAGGTGTGGGGGTGGGGAGGGGGAAGCAATGGGCCACCCCCACCATTGTAGAGCCCGCTTTCCCCCTTGATTGCTGCCGGTCCTCCATACAGCCATCTCCTAGTCTTTGTGCTGTGCCTTCAGCCCCAGCGCCCGCCCAAGAATACCAAGCGGCTGGCTCTGGCCCCCTGCCAGTTCCCAGGCTGGCTGGGTGGCGGGGAAGGGTTTTGATGCATCACTGGGAGAGTCTGGCAGGAAGAGGGCTGCCACTCCTGTTTGCACCAACATCCCACTGGCACTACCTTCAGCAAGACCTCTCAGAAGGGGCTGGGCAAGGCTAGATCTCCCCAGGCCTTTCCCCGCCTCTCCTCAAGGCCCTCCTCCTACTCACTAAGATAAGGGACTGTGGCTGAGACAATTAGACCGGTCAGACCTTAGCTTGAACTTTCTGGATTTGATAAAATATGAATCTCTAGTGAGTTTTAAAAGTGCCCCTACCTCACCCCCCCACACACACACGAGTATATATTTTATCAGAAAAAGTAAGGCAGCCCTGACCAGTTTGGCTCAGTGGATAAAGCGTTGACCTGCGGACTGAGGAGTCCCGGGTTGATTCCGGTCAAGGGCGTTTATGTACCTTGGTTGCCGGCACATCCCCAGAAAGGGGTGTGCAGGAGGCAGCTGATCCATGTTTCTCTCATCGATGTTTCTAACTCTATACCTCTCCCTTCCTCTCTGTAAAAAATCAGTAAAATATTTTTTTAAAGTAAAGCATTTTAAAATATATATATTATTGATTTTTTACAGAGAGGAAGGGGGAGGGATAGAAAGTTAGAAACATCGATGAGAGAGAAACATCGATCAGCTGCCTCCTGCACACCTCCCACTTGGTATATGCCCGCAACCAAGGTACATGCCCTTGACCAGAATCGAACCTGGGACCCTTGAGTCCGCAGGCCGATGCTCTATCCACTGAGCCAAACTGGTCAGGGCTAAAAGAAAAGCATTTTTTAAAGTAAATTATGTCAAACACTGCGGCTAGATCAGAGTGGGACAAGTTGCGAAATGACCTTGTACTTGACAGACTTCCCACAAATCACACCAACAGTGGGGCTGGGAATGTGGCAGATAAAAGGGGGCTGGCTGACACCCCCGATGTTCCTTCGTTCCGGCCTATATGTAGGGAAACTGAGGCAGAGGCAGAGGCGCATGGCATAGTAAGGAGCATGGAACCAGAAGTCGCCACTCCCAGCCCCCTACTTATACCAGAACAAGCCTCCCTTGGTGGCAGGCCGTGTGACACAAATACACAATGAGCCAGGCAGCCGGGCCAGCGCAACCCCCACAAGAAACAGGCACTTCCAGGCACACTCACTCACACCCAGGTCCAACCAGACAGAAGGACCCAGCAGTGGCCCTGCCAGGCTGGGCCAGGAACAATGCTCTCTGACTGTCAGCACCAGGAACCGTCTCTGCCTTGAAATGTAGGTCACAGCAGCAGACTGGAGCCCAGCTGCCCCCTCCACTGATAATCCGAGGCAGAAAAGGGGGGCGGGTGTTAGGGCAAAGGGATGGTGGGAACAATGATGGAGGCAGGACGCCCCAAGAAGACCCTGCCCCAGTGGCAAAGTGGGGGAGGGGGGCGGGATTTAGGGTCCCCTGCCTTGCTTTCACATGGAAGAAGTTTGTAAATAGATCTGGTGGGAACGTGTGTGTGCGCGCGTGCGTGCGTGCGTGCGCGCGCGCGCCTCTCTCTCTCTCCTGGGAGGAGGTAAGAGTTGGGGCTTTGAATCTAAAACAGATTTATAGGGAGGTTGGGAGGGAAGGGATTAATGTGTGAGATACTCACCCACATGGGTGGGTAGGAGCATTCTGAGAGTGAAACAGATACAAAGAGATGGGGTGGGCATGTTGAGAGGGGGAAGTGTGTGTGTGTCAGGCTCCCTGGGAATGGGCATGTGTTCAGGAGCAGGCAGTGGGTGTGTGGATGTGAGTGTGGTCTGCGTGTCTGCGTGTCTGCAGCAGCTGAGAGCATATGTAAGAAGGAAGATAACCACAGGCTCACATCTAGAGAAAAGAGGAAGGGGTGAGGGGGCCCCACAGAATGGAGGAAGAGTTGGGGTTGGGAGAAAGAGCAGGCTGCAAGCGAGGAATCATGGGGGAGGGGGACAGGGAGCACAGTCCAGGAGAAGGTTGCTGCCTCAGCTCAGCTGTTACCATGGCAACCTCTGTTCTGGGTGCCCCCACCTCAATTGTCAGGACAATGACACCACTGGATGGGAGGGTGTGTGGGGAGTTGTAAGAACAGACTGACAAAGCAGGAGTAACGCTCCTTGAGGTGCAGGGAGAGGCAGCTGAGTTGCCTCCCTCCCTGGAGAGATCCCAGTTGAGGCAAGGGCAGGATGGTTTGGGGTGCAAGGTGGAACTCCCTTACATGGCTCTCAAGTTTCGCTGAAAATTGTCCCTGGGGTGGCCTGGCCACGCTGGGGCTTTGCAGAAGTTTGGCTCCTTCACGCTCCGTGTCACTTTCCTCACCAAGTCCCAGAATCCCTGAGGGTCTAAGGGCCTCCTGCCCTCCCAGCTCCGAGGAGCCCTCCAGGTCTGGAGCAGTGCAGTGGCTGCCCAAGGAACACCAGGCAGCCTGGGCGAGGCCATTCCTGGGACAGGATACCAGGGCAGGAACCAGGAACTGGGAACCGGGGCCAGGCTGCCAGGAAGTCGGCCCCTCCCCTCCCCGATCATTCTGTGCTCTGCTCACACCTTCCTTCCTTCCTTCCTCCCTCCCTCCCTCCCTCTCCTTCCAAGCTGGCGGAGTCGTCAAAGGTCCGTCCAACTTAGAACACTGAAGCAGAGGGGAAGGGGCGAGAATAGTATATGCTGACCTTTTAGGGGCCAAGTTGGAAGCATGACAGGTAGGTGCTCCATGGACAGTGGGGAGGAAGGAGCAGGCTTGGGGCGCCTTAAGGAGCCTACCAAAATGGGACCATGGGATAACCACCTGTGGAGGTGGTAGCAGCACCAGGAGAATTTCTGTGCGTTCTGCCATTAATTCATGATTCTCCCCTCCCCCGAGCATTTGCTTCCAAGTCCTCAATAAATGGAAGAAGCCTGAAGATGGGGAGCAGCCGCCCCTCTCCCTCACATCTGGGGCAGCTGTCTAAGACTGAGGGGAGAGGCCAGGAGGCCCTGCAGTGGGCAGAAGGGTGGGCAGCTTATAGGCATCTGTCTGTCAGTCCTGGGGTGGATGGAGGGAGAAGAGAAGCGGAGAGGTGGAGAGAGTACAGGTTTCCTATTTTAAATTTTATCTGGCCCCCCAATCCCAGCAGTTCTGTAGTTCATCCCTAATTATTTCATTAATATCATATTTTCACTCAACTGACTTCCTCCCTTAGCGTCTATTCAGCCTGTGTGTGTGAGTGTGGTGGAGGGGGTTGGGCGGTATCTTTATTCCTGTAATGGAAAATAGGGCTCGAAGACTCCAGAGCCAGCCTGGGAGTGACAGGGGCAGGACACCTGGTCTCTCGGTGTCCAGTTCAAGCAGCAAAATGGGTCGCCCCTGGGCACAGGGACAGTGTGAAGCCCTTGGCCCTTCGCCTAAGAGGAGAAAGACCAGCCGGAGATGAGGGGCTACTTGGCATTGGACCAGGCAGGGCAGAGTAGGGCCCCCTGGCAGTGAGGAGGGGGGAGGCGTGTGCCACACTCCCCTCATCTGGGTGTCTCCTCCTTGTCCATTCCTCCCCCTGAGCCCTCAGTCTCTCCCCCTTTCCTTTCAATGGGCTTCCATCCCATCCCACCTGGTGGTGGCCATGCTGGCGTAGGACTCCCGGGTTCTGTGGCTCAGCAGCCCCATCTGCACACTCAGAGCTACTACTACTCTGTTAGGAAGGAGTAGCTTCCCTGCTGTGGAGACAGTCAGGCTGGCTGCATACACATTGACGATGTCCCCCATGGCGCCGGGTATCAGAGAGGATGGCAGGGCAGGCAGGGCTGTGGCTCTTCATGCCTGACCCGACGATGCATGCACACATGATGGGCACAGGTGTCGGGGAGTGAGGGAGCAGGCAAGCAGGGCTGTCAGCAGCCTGGGGCATATCTGGCAATTTCCCCAACACAATGTTTAACCACAAAGGGAAGAGCAATTAAAGCTAATCGCTCCCACAGCCTGGGGGCCGAGCAGCTTGTAGGGCAACAAAACACAGATTCAGCATGTTTGCCCAACTCACTTCTCCCAGCGTCTCCCCGCGGTCCCCCTTTCCTCCTCCCCAGTTTCAGAGCCCCTGCCATCGCCCCCCAGCCCTCTCCCCTCGATAAGGACCAGCTCTGTGGCTCACTTCCTCCCTCCCCAGTTCCCCGGCTGTGTCTCTGCGCCTCTCACACACATTCCCTTCATTCTCTCTCCCTGACTTGGGCTCCATCCTTGGCTGACTCATACTCATTCTTTCATTTTCTCCCTCTTCCTTGCTTCCCTCCACCCCTCCTCCATCCCTTGGCCATTCGGGTGACCCCGAAACCAGGCATTCCCAGAACCCTAGGTTCTAAGGGTAACCGGCAGAAGCGGCCACCAGCACCCTTACTCCCCACTCCCCTTACTCACCAGCTCAGAGCACCAGGCTCGCTGGCCCGCAGTCCCTGTCTCCCTGTCCTGGAGTCAAAATGTCCCCATCTCTCCCAGCTCTAAGGGGGGGCCATCTGAAGCCCGGGGAGAAGATGCCCGGAAAAGGAGGGTGGCCTCGGGGACAGGCCCCCGCCGCGCTGTGAGGTTCCCGGGGAGCCTGCGAGCGGGTGAGTGGGGGTGGGTGTGTAGTGCAGGGACGCGTGTGCCCCGCCGCGCGGGCGTGCAGGAGTCACATGGGTGTGTGTCACCGCGTGTGCCGGCGGGTCTCGGGTAGGTGTGCGTATCCGTCAGGTTGGCACGGATGGTGTGAGATTAATTCGGGGTTTCCCATTAGCTGCATCCCTCCCCTGCGCCCCCAGACCCTCCCCGCCCTCCCGACCAGCTGCCGCCAGCCCCATCGCTGCCCCAGGTGCAGGGGCGCACGGCGCCTCCGGGGGGCCGCGGGCCGGGCCGGCCGCGCGGGAGTGGCCACCCCGGGGCCAGCCTGCAGCGGCGGGAGGGGCGGGAAGCAGGCCGGTCGCCCCCCGCCCCCCGGCCGCGGGCCAGGCCACCGGGCGGAGTCACCGCCGCGGGCACATGCTCGCAGCGCCCCGCGGGGACGGAGCCGGGGGCCTGACCCGCGGACCCGGGGCCCACGCTCCCGCCGGCCGGGCCTCGGACCCACGTCCGCCCAAGCCCAGACCCGCCCGGCCCGCCCCGCGACCCTCCCCGGACCTCTCACCGCCAGGCAGGGGCTGAGCGCGCGGGGCGCGGGGCGCGGGCACTCCCTCCGGCGTCCGCTTCCCGAGCCGCGTCCGGAGCCTCCGCCTCGGCTCCCGCCGCGCCGCTTCCGCCCGCGGAGCCCGAGCCGAGCCCAGCGCTCGCCCCACCCGCCGGCCGTGACGTCAGAGCCGGGGCGGAGCGGGGCGAGGGGCTGGGATCCGAGGACTGGGGGAGGGGGGGTGCCTCCTCCCCAAACCCGACACCGGTCCTCAGATCGGCCCTTTCCCTCGGGACCCCCCTCTCCCCGGGGCCCCTGCGGCGGGAGCCCGGGCACCGAGTGGGCTGGGGGAGGGTCGCAGGCCTTTGGCCCGGGGTCCTCTTGGCGGCCGGACTCGGGATTTGGAAAAACCTCTCCCCCCACCCGTGGGTCGTGGGTCATGACCGCTCCGGCCGCCCACGTGGGAGGCAGAGTGTGGGGACCAGAAGCCTCCCGGGGCCTCCTTCACTGGCCCCGGGGCCACAGAGCTCCCTGGGGATGAAGCCAGCCGGCCCCCTTGTGGTTTTGTTGTTTTCCTTTCCCAAATATGCCTCCCCCACACCGTGATGTCATTTTATTTTCTAAGGGGAAGACAGCACTGAGCTCAGCATGCAAATAGAGGCAACTTGCAAAGCCACACTCGGCTCTGGCTCCCAGCGAGGCCCTCTGCCCAGGCCCCAAGGCGGTCTCACTTCCCTTCCACCCCAGGGACTTTCCTCCCACGGACCCTCAGCCAGGCTGAAAGGAGGAAGGAAGAAGTGGGGGAGCATCTGTTTGCACCCCCATCTCCAGCCTGAAGGACTGGGCTCAGCTCTGGCGGAGTCTGGCCCTGGGCAGGGGTCTGGCCCATCCCTGTCTGCATGGCCTCTGGGAGGCCCTGGCCTCCCCTCAGCTACCACCTGGCAGAGACCCCTCCGGAAGCCACAGGGAGCCCCTTCTAGAGCCCATACTCCCCCTGGAAGAGGCTCAGACGCTCTTCGCCCTGTCCCCCATGTGCCCTGTGCTGCCCCTTTGATGGTAACACCCTCTTAATTTGCCTTGTGCTGTGTGGTGGGACCAAAACGATTTCATTGACACACGTGTGAGACTCAAAGAAGCTAAATGGTTTCTCTGCTTTAGTGGAAGTTCCAGGTCTCCCAGACACAAGCAGGTGCGGAGACGGGGCTGCATGCTGCTCTACTCCGTTCTCAGGCAGGTTATGCTCCGAGCCTCCCTGCCGCCAGGATGGGGACACGGGACCTAGCTCACAGGGCTCTCGTGATTTAGAAATTGTCTGTCTCTAGGGGCGGGCACAGATGGGGGCTTAGAATGGGAGCTATGCTGAGCTCCATGATATCGTGTTGGCCCCGTGCCCATACTATGTATTAAACAGCTATTAAATGGGCACAAGTTGGATGAATGCGTGGTTTTTACTCTCTACTTCTGCCACCTTCCCCAGGAACACTTTCTGGATTAGTCTGTGGAGGGGGAGATGTTTCTAATCTCAGGCCTCATTCTTCCATACTCAGAAATTCTCTCGGGCTCCCAGCAACACCCTCATACTGAACCATGAACACTGTTAGTTATGGGCTGGTTCAGTGGCTTGGTTCTCCCCCAACCCTGACTCCTTTAGAGACAAGGCACCCCAGCCTGGGCTGTGCTGGAGACAGTGTGAATCCTTCCTGCGGGGAACTCCTGCTGAGGAGGAAGACTAGTTTTGCAAGGAATGTTAGGCCATTAAACCAAACAAAACCCTGACCCCTGGTAAGGCAGGGAGCTTTGTTTTGAGCCCTGAACCTAAGCACACCTGGGGAAGGGTAGATAAAAAAAATTCTCCCTTCAGGGCCTTGGGGGAAGGAAGTATATTTGCAAATCAATGAACTCAAGGGGCAGTTCTAAAGCAAGGTTCTTGCGTGTTACTGGCACTCTGAATTTGGAATTTAGGACAAACCCCAAAGACCGTGCACGTTATTAAAACTATGCTTTCTCCACCTCTTCAAAGCGTTGCTTAGTTTTTTGGTCTTTCTGCAACACTGCCATCCCAGGTCTGGGGGATCCTCAGTGCACAAAACTCTGTGTCTCCTCTCCATTCCCATGGCCACCACTCGGGTCCATGTTCTCCCAGCGTCACCCCGGTTATGATAACGGTCTCTGATCCTAAGAGTTGGGCTCCCAGCCTCTGGTACGTCCCTCCCCTCCCCTCCCTGGATCCACATTAAATGTTGCCCTTCCTCCCCAGTCACAGGATTAAACCCCAACACTCTGCAGCCCAGGTCCATCATGCCTACTCCAGGTCACAGCCACCACGTAACCTTCTCTTTTTGTCTTTCTGGTCTCCTCTGTGTCTCCAAAAGGACACACACAGCCTTCTAGTGCTTCTGACGTTTCCATTGGCTGAAATGTCCCCTCCCCAACTCCTTTGCCCCTATTCAAATCCCATTCTTTAGTTCAGGCCTAGAAAACGATTCCCTTCCTTTCTGAAGGCATCGAAGCCCACTCTGCTCTCTCTCGTCTGAGCCCATCCTATTCGCTTGTTCCTTCTTTAACTAACATTTATTAGGGGCCACTTTTTGTGTACCAGGCCCTGTGGACACAGAAAAGGCCTGGGCTCCTGCCTTCAGGGGCACACAGTCTAGTGGGAGCAGACAGACATGTAAATGGAAAGCTGGGCTGGAACGCGCCTAGCGCTGGAATTGAGGTGCAGAGAAGGTGCAGTGAGCCCGGAGGAGGGACCTGGGGGAAGGCCACCTCTGGAAAGGCCTCACCAAGGAAGGGTTATTCGCACTCAGTCTCGACGTTCAAATAAGAGCCGCAAGGAGGGTGCTATCTGCTATCGAGCAAAACAGAATCACTTAGTTGCATGTTGCTTTGTGTTCTTCTCCAGCTGCTTTTCGTGTGCTTGTCTTGACTTCCCAGTGAGGTTAATGAGCCCAAGCGCAGGGACAGGCGGGCACTCTCTGTTCTCCCAGAGCCGAACTGCGGTGCCGGACAAACACCATGTGCTCAGAAAAGGCTTGCTGACTTGCAGCAGATAAACAATCCAAGCTCCTCTGCGATAACTGCCTGAAGGGAGCCCTCTCCCCAGCCCCTACTCCGCATCACCACCTCTAAAAAAGCACCCACACCTAACCTAACGCACCCCGCACCCCGTCTGGCTGGCTCCCTCCTGTCATAGGGTGAGACCTCACCAGCAGACACTTGTTCAGCTGCCCCAGATCCTTTATTGAGGCCTCTTGTTTGACCCAAATACATTAACAAAAGATTGCTGAGATTCAGCCCCCAGCACAGTGTTCTCCCTTCCTCTTGGCCAAGGATATCGGATTTGAGAAAGTGGGGGAAGAGTGTGCACAGGTTGGGGGAACAGAGGAGAGATGGGGGCCCAGAGGTATGACAAGAGGAAAATCACAAGAAAGAGTTTAGGGAGTAATGGAAGGAACATAACAGATATAGGACATTGTGGGACAGGACACAGAAGTCAGATGAGATAGCTGGGCTGTTGTGTAGAGAAAAGTAGCTCCTTTTCTCATCAGGTGAGGGGACCAGGGTCTCAGCACACAGCATGTAGGCCCCAGGGGCCCTGCAGCAGAAAACGACCTAGTATCCCTGGAGGGCTTCAGGGAAGGCGGGAGGGAGCCTGAGGAGAGCAGGTGGGGCATGGAGATGGTTGCCATAGCAACTAGTCATCATCGTCGTCGTCATCGTCGTCATCGTCGTTGTCATCATCATCCTCTGTGTTGATCTCACCCTCCAGCACGTCCTCTAGCCAGTCCTCCAGCTCCTCAGCGGAAGGCAGGTCCTCCTCATCGTCCATCTCCATCCATATGCTGTCAGCCTAGGACACAGCACAGACGAGGAGTGAGCTAAGCCCAACTCAGTTCTTTGGATTTGTCCTCCCACTCGATGGGCTCTGCACATCCTTCCCTGTGTCCTCTGTCCCTTCCCTTCATGTCAGTGGCCAGGGGAGAAGGTCTAGGTTAGAACGGTGACCGTAGGAGTAGAAAGAATGGCTGGATGGGCAAATAGGTTTTCCCCCTTTGGTCTTTCTGCCATGTTGTTATCATGCTGCGCTCCTGAAACAGACCTCTCTATCCTGCCTTGATGCAGAACCACTTGTAGCTCTCCATGGCCTAGAGAGTAAAGTCAGAAACTTCAGCATTCAAGGCTTTTTACAACCTGCTTTTCCAACACCGTCCCTAGAGACTTCTAGATTCTCAAGCCACAAAAAACGACTTGCCTTTTTCTGATCCTAATATTCACTTTCCTACTTTTGACCTTTTGTACTAACTTTTCCATTCGTTTGGAAGTGATTTCTCATAATTTTCACTTGTAGAACTCCCCTACATTGTGCAGTGTTAACTTTGAATGCCACACTCCTTTTAAACCCTCCTCTGCCTGGCCAGTGTGGCTCAGTGGTTGAGCATCACCTATGAACCACAAAGTCACAAGCTCAGATCCTGGCCAGGGCACATGCCCTGACTGCGGGCTCAGTCCTCAGTGTGGGGCGTGCAGGAGGCAGCCGATCAATGAGCCTCTCTCATCATTCATGTTTCTACTTCCCTCTCCTTTCCTCTCTGAAATTAATAAAAATATAAAAAATAAACGCTGCTTTGATTTTCTCAAGCAGAAATCACTTTGATTTTTGTGCCTTCCTAGCATTTTATTTGTATCTTTATTGTAGAGTTTATCAGATCTGTCCTGGTAGTGAATGGAATACCTGCCTCCCTAGTTAGACTGAGAATTATATGAAAGCAAAGACTGGCTTATTCAGTTCAACTCCACAAACATTATCAAAGCACTTGTGTGCGAATGAGATTTCTGCCCTGAAAAAGCTCAGAGTCCTGGAAGGGACACGTATGGTACATAAACAGCCACAGGAAAGCCATGTTTTCGGTACCAATGGGCTCAGAGCGCTAAGGAAGCAATGTTTCCACGTGAGAGATCTGGAAGGGCTTCATGGAGAAGAGGACGCGTGAACTGGGCCTTAAAGGATGAGCAGCCGATTCTAACAGGTGGAGACGGCCGTGTTCAGGGTTAGGGTTAGGGTGGGCTTGTCTGCTTCTTCTGGGAAGACTCGGCTCCTCCTCAGCAGAGTAGAGGAGAGTCAGCTACTCTGGGAAGCAGAGTTGAGGGTCAACCAAGGGTGAATGACGGAAACTTACATCAGTAACATTGACGACTCCTATTTGTGGGGCTGACAGGTCGATATCAAACGTCTTCTCCCAGTACGGAACCAGCTGTGGAGAGACCACATGGGGCAACTTAATGGGGCCAAGGAGCACATGAGTCCAGGAGGGTGTGAGAGTCAGCACAGGAATAAAGAACACTATGAACCCAGGCAGAGCAGGAGGGGCCCAGCTGCAGGGCCTGAGGGAATAGGTAGAGCTAAGCAGCTAAAGGGTAGAAATCCGAGGGGAGGGTATCAGCAGGACCAGCCAGGGATCTGGACTCCTCCCTGTTGTGATCCTGGGTCTGCTACTGAGTGACCCTGTGATTCTGGGCAAGTCACTTCTTCCCACCCTCCGTTTCCACATCTCTAAACTGAGGTAGTTATGCCTGGTAATGCCCATTTCCTCCCATTTCTGCTTGTTCATTCAGTTAGTTTTCAACAATGAATGCTGGGTGCTGGGGCTGAGGCTGGGAACAAAGCTGCCCCCTGAAACAGGGAACTGCTGTGCTTGGAGTCTATGACTGTGTACATCCACGTGAAGGGTTCATGTGTCCATCTGCTCCCCCCAGTTCTGGTTTTCTTTAGAAGGAGCCAACCTCTGCCCAGCTTCTGCTCTGGGAGCCATGTGAGTGATGTCCCACGTGGGTCACTTCCAATCCTGCTCCCTTCCCAGGCTCTCTCCATGCCACAGTGCCCTTGAGCATGCAACAGGGATCATGTCCCAGGGCCTCCGGCTAGGAGATGGGATAGGAACTCGGAAACAAGCTCCCTTTAGAAGGTGCCGTAGCCTAGACCCTAACAGGACAGCGGGCCTGGGCGGTGCCTCCTTACCAAGGGAAAGTCATCAGGGTCAATCCAGATGATGCTGAGATCAGGGTTTTCAGTGTTATCTTGGGCCACAGCCTTGAGAGTCTCTAAGAACTCATAGCCATCTTGGAGGGAACGCAAGCAAGAAGTATGAGGTGGGTGGAGAGAAAAGGGACAAACAGAAGACAGAATTTAGATCTCTTTCCTCACCTCCCACATCTCCACATGTCTAGCCCAGGCCACTTGCACTCTCCCAGGAATGCCTCCTAAAACATCCCTGTCTCCCCCTTCTACCAGTCCCCCCAGTGCATCCAGTGTTGCTCCCTCACCGGGATCAGCTTCTTCTGCAAAGGCCACAATGTGGATTCCATCCATGTCGTCCTCCTGCGGTGGGGGAAGGAGGGGGCCTCAGCTGTGCTCCCCGAAGTCAGAGAGCCCTGCACAGACCCTAACTCTTCCTTGAACCTGAATTTTATGGAAACTCGGCTTCTGAACTAGATGACTTCTCATGGTGGTGATCCTTTTCCAAGGGACACCTCCCTTCAGCTCTAGGCCCCATACCTCCCCTGGCAAACCCTTTAGCCCCAGAACGGTGGCTCTACCTTGTCATATTTTTTTTCTTAATATATTTTTATTGATTTCAGAGAGGAAGGGAGAAGGGAGAGAGAGAGAAACATCAATGATGAGAGAGAATCATTGACTGGCTGCCTCCTGCATGCCCCCCTGTTGGGGAACAAGCCCGAATCCTTGGCATGTGGCCTTGACCGGAATTGAACCCAGGACCCTTCAGTCGGCAGGCTGGTGCTCTATCCACTGAGCCACACCAGCTAGGGCTACTTTGTCATCTACATCAACTTACATGTGACACATTCTTCAGAACAAAAACCCCCAACCTTTGCTGGCGCATTGTCTTTCCTACATGCAAGACATGAGGAAATTTCTAGGACTTGACTCTGCACTCACTGATGTTCCCCCAGGCCTGGCCTAGGGGTCCTCACCCAGGGCCTGGTCTAGGGGTACTCACCCAGGTCTCATACATACTCTCAGGCTTCAGTTTCCTCAGGGTTGATCTAGAACAGACAGAGGACACCCCCCAGAGAGTCCCCATAGCAGAGGCTGCCTGTAGGCCTTGCCTAGGGCACGGGCAGCTTGTAGCCAGAACAAAGACACCTGGCAAAGTCTAAGCTCTGGGCACCAGGCTCGGAACATCATCTGGTTTAAACAGGTGGGAGAATGGAGGGTGGGCAAGGGGACTGCAAGAGAGCCTTGTGGTAGGAAGATAAGAACTGAGTATCTGAGTATTCATTATTTTCATTCATTCATTCATTCATCCATCCATCCATCCATCCATCCATTCACTCACTCATTCATTCAATAAAATTGAGTGTCTGAGATGTGCTAGGTGCTGTGCAGATAGAGTTAAACAAAGCAAACACACTTCTGCCCTGATAAAGGGGACCATAGTCTAGAGGGAGAGAGGGAGTGTGCTTTACACCGATGAAAGGGTATTTCCATTTGTGAAGTTCTATGAAGAAGAGAGCGATGTGTGAGTTTAGGGCAGGGTTTCTCACTACTGACATCTGGGGCCAGGTAACTCTTTGTTATGGGGTCTGTTCTGTGCACTGTAGAATGGTTAGCAACATCCCTGGCCTCTACCCACTAAATACCAGCAGCACTGCCCTCAACCAAAAACTCTCCAAACACTGCCAAGTCTCTCCTGGAGAGCAAAATCCTCCCCCTGCCTTCCCAGTCCCTCCACCCTGTTGAGTATCACTGGTGCCGGGTAATGTATGAGCAAGATCACAGGCCAAATCTGGGTTGGAATTCAGTTCTGACACTTGTTGCCTGTGGAACCTCTTTACCTGAGGTTGTAAAAAGGGATTAAATAGAAGAATACAGATAGAAAGCACCTCTCAGTTCCTGGCAGACCGCAGGCACTCAACACTCAACAACCCACAATACACATTTATGGAGAACCCTCTACGCGTGAGGGCTCAGGGCTGGTTAGGGTGCAAAAGATTGTGGAAAAGAGCGTATCTTGAGCACTGGCATCCAGAAGTGGATTACCTCAAGGTGAGAAGCCTCCTAGTTGTCTGAGAGGCCCCCAGCCCATGTCACAGGGGCTCTATCTAGCCTGCTCAGAGTTCAGCCCCTGCCCTACCTCCTGTGCTCCTCCACGAAGCTGACAATCTCTTCTTTGCTGTTGGGCTTGTCTGGAATTGTCACAGGCTCATCCATGAAGGCTTCATAGAAGTCAACCTCGTTCATCTTCAGGGTCAGCTTCTTTGCCACCTTTATGGGTGGGGGCAGAGCAAGGGATGCAGAGTTATGGCGAGAAGCAGTATGATGGGGAAGCAGGGAAGAGGAAGGGAGTCAGACTGCCACTGTGACACTGGACAAGTGTCTTCACTTTTCTGGGCTTTGATTGGACATGAGAGGACTGGGTTAGATAATCTAAAATCTTTGGTGTGGGGGAGCCCTGAGGGAGAGGTGGGAGTGTGGTGTACAGGGAGGAAATAGGTCCCTATAGGTTCTGGGTGAGGTATTGAGGGCTGCTGAGGAGGGTGAGGGAGACCCAATATGTTCTGGAGTGGAGTACCTTGCTGTCGAAGGTGGCGAAGAAGGGGATGTACGGATGGAACTCCTCTGCGGCGTCCTCATAAGCCTTGTAATCTGGAGGGGGATGCAGAGCCAGTCTCTGGGAGAACAGGCTGTGCCAAGGAGCCCTCTCCCATCTGTCTCCCCTGGTTCCCAGACCACCTTCTCTAATCCTCTGAGAGTGACTAAAGCACGTGATGGGGAGGTGGAATGCCGGAGGCACCCATCTGGGAACCACCAGAGGGCAGGAGATCAGGGCCTGTGATGGAGCTGACTGCAGCGAGGAGGTAGGAGATAGAGGGGTCGTGAAGTGGGTTAAGCGTGGGGGTGGGGGAAGCCCAGGGCGGAGACGTGTGAATTCTGAGGGTTACCCACGCTCTGAGTCCTTGTTCTTGAAGTAGCCGATGAGTTTGTTGTCATCCTCGATGTTCTCAAATGCCTGCAGCTCCCGTTCCCCCTCAATCAACTCCACAGGGTCCTCGAGGACCTGGAAGAGCAGGGACATTGAAGGAGAGAGTGAGTTTGTGTCCTCACTGGTGGGAGAGGAATGAGGACAAGGAGAAGAGGGCTGGGAACAGGAGGAAGGTGCTCACTGTGTGTGTGTGTGTGTGTAAGAGGGTGTGCACGTGTGTGCGCATGCGCGTCTAAGGCTGAGTTTGGTTAGGGATAGGCATAAAGTCTTAAAGCAAGGACATTAGGTCCAGGGTTATGAATCCTCACATCAAGCAGGAACTCCACCAGGGTGTCAGCAGAGAGTTCACCGTCATACTCAATGACTTCATCTCCCTTGAACACGTAGATGCTGTCCTCTTCCGTTAGTCCTAGGGAGTGGGCCAGAGAAGAGCATGACCCCAACCTTCCCACAGACCCCACCACCTCCCTCCCCTTCCCCAGCCTTGCTCACCTCCACTGCCACTTAGCCCTACACCCCTGGGGTCTATGCCCTGGTTCGAGGGGCTCTCCAGGGAGAAGCTGAGACCAGGTGGGGGTGTTAGGGGAAGTGCAGAAAGATGTCTCCTCTCTCTGTTTGTCATACTAAAGAGAGATATTCATGTTACCTCCCCTGAGGACTCCAGTGGCCAGTTGCCAGTTCAGCCCTTGAACCTCTGCTGTTACAGACTGGAAGATTTAATCACTGACTACTCCACCCCCACGCATGTCTGATGGCCAGCCTCAGGCCTGTGTTGCCCCCTGGTGGCCAGTGTTGTAACACCTAGCCAGGGCTCTGGAGGCCTCTCCAGCCCCACTTGAGTTCCCTGACTCCCCTTTCCTCCAGCACCTAGTCCTGTGTTTCAGTTATCTGAAAAACGTATGAAGAAGGCCGTGTCCGCCTCTTTCTGGGACTTGAGCATCGGTCTCTATAAGGAATAAAAGAGGCCAGGACCCTTAGCCATAACCCTTCTAATGTCAGTATTTCCTCCCCTTCAGAGTAGCAGGTTGGAGCTCCTAGCCCAGACCCAGGCTGCCCGTCCAGGCTCCACCCCGCCCTTACCTAGTTTCTTGGCTACAGCTGTGTCCTTCTCAGAGTCCACCATCCCGAAGCCAACACCCTTGTCTTCTAGGACTTGGGCTGCTAACTGCAGGGAGGGTGAGGTTAGAGTCAGCCCCTGGAACTCATAGAGACCCCTGTTCCCCATCCAGGCTTCCAAGTGGGCCATTTGGGATGCAGGCAGCTGAAGAGTTGACCTTGACGCTGTGTGAGGACCCCGAAGACCCCCACCTTTCCGACAACCCCGCCCTTACGTTCCTTTGCTCGGTGAATACCTGAACATCTACTGCTCGCCTGCAGTGTGCCGATTACGTTGAGCATGCCAAGGAATGCGGAGGAAATTGGCTTTAGAGAGACTGAGGCCCTTTCCTCGCTCAGGGCTGAGCTCACGCATCCATCCTCATCGCAGGCCGTGCCCAATATGGCGTGACATCCCTGGGGTTCTCACAAGGGACCCACAAGGGGAAGGATTTTGGAGAGCAGGAGGGGGGTGGGGTGGGGTGGGCTGATGAGTGGGGAACGCCTGAAGGTAGGGGTCACTGTGACCAGCACTTGTCACCCTCAGAGGAAGAGAGCGAGAGCCGGTGGAGACATGGCTGAGCCCCCTTCATGTCGGTGAACGCCCCCCTTCCCTCTCACTCCCCCGTCGCTGCCCCTCAGCCTTGGGGCTAGACTCTCAGCCTGGTGTGCTCTGCTTGGGGGTGGCTCTGGGCTCAACCCCACCTCGCACAGCCTCCTGGAGTCCCAGGAGGACAGGAAAGGAGGCAGCTGGCGGGTGGATGGCCGTGGATGCTGAGCTGAGCCCTCAGGATAAAAATACTCAGCTCATTACTCAGATGGCAGGTTCCAGCCTGGCAGGGGCACACAGAAATGAGCGCCCGCGGTCCTGGTGTCTCGCCCAGACATACCCCAAGCCCTGGGTAAGCGGTGGGGGGTGGGGGGGAGGGGGACCTCTCTGTACAGCCAGGATAGAGAAGGGGCTGCCAAAGCCGGGACGAGGAGTGCTAACACAGGCCGCTCCAGGGGGGACGTGGGACCGCATGGCCCCATTGTCTCCAAGCGCACGTGTTTTCCTTGTGGAATAGCCCCTCTCTCCTCTGAGCCCGAGGTCAGCTTGGGGGTGAGGAGAATCTTCCCACAGAGAGAAGCTGGGGAAGGCACTCTGAAGCCTCTTCCAGCCACAGGAATTTTCCAACCAGAAGAGCCTGCTTGATCCAATAGGGGCAGATGGGGAGCAAGGGAGCGGAGAAGGGCGAGAGGCTGAGGCATGTGGAGGCGGTCTGGGCTCTAGCAAACGTCAGCCACGGGGTAAATGACTCGCAAGATGTTAGTAAGTTACATTTATACTCAGTTCAGATCCCTTTGGGGCGCTGCTCCTAAAGTGTGAGAGGGGGGCATGTTCCCCCTTCCCCTGAAGAACCTCCCTTTTCCTTGTTTGCCCCCCTCTGAGGACACCCCAGTCCCACCCAAACCTGGTCCTACCAGCCTCCTACAGCACAGAGGACACATTCCTAGCAGTCTCCCTCCCCTCCCCCACCCCAAACTGCCTGACTCCAGGGGTGCTTTTGGGTCCCCAAGTCTCTCTCTCTCCTTTGGCTGAGGCCACATGCCACTTGGGTCCTATTGGTCAAGACAGAGGTCCTGCCACACTGTCACCCTCAAAGGCCTGCATAGGATGGTAGGATGGGGGGAGGGGGCTGCAGACAGGGGCTGGACGTGCTCCGCAGGCCTGTGGCCCCCTGGCACTCACCTCCAGGATCAGCTCCTCCATCTCGAATTGTCTCTGTGAGGCCTTGTCGTCTTCCGGGGGCTCGTGGTAGAGCAGCGCGAGCACCTCGTACTTCTTGAACACGTTCTTGTAGTTCTTTGCGTTGACATTGACCACACGGTCCACACCGTCGTACTCGGGGAAGTCCAGCCCGTCCTGCCCCCGCACCCCTGACTCGGGTGTCCCTAGCACCAGCAGTAGCAGCAGTGCCAGCCGAAGGCCCGGCACAGCTCTGGCCCCCATCCTGACTGCAGCGCACATGGAGGTAGTGAGAGCTCCAGTCGACTCTCCTGGTCCAGAGGCGGTTCGCTGGGAAGGGAGGGGCCCCGGTCCTGACTGCTGAGCTAGGGGCGCACAGTGAGGGTGGGGTGGGGAAGGGCCTAGGGCAGTGGACAGAGGACACTGCTGGGTCCCGGAGACACTGTCCACAGAGCCAAGAGAAAAAGGGTCAGGAGGAGGACTAGGAGCAGGGGGCGGGGAGGGAACCCGAGCTGCCCCTGAGCTTGGCACCCCTCAGCCCCACCTGGTCCTGTCTAAATATGTTTTCAGATTGGCAGGGGAGACGGGTAACCTTCTGAGGCCAGGACAGCTCCATGAGACTGGCATCTGCCACCTCCTGCACCTCTCCCCCGGGCTCCCAGAGCCTCCCTCCTCTCCCCTCCCCACAATGTCCAGGGCTCCTAGGCCCCTGCCCCACACCAGCCTAGCTCATCACCATATTAAGAAAGGAAAGGGCTGGAGCTAAAAATAAAAGCAAATGAGCCGAGAGGTAAATGAAACTGGGGCTGGTGAAGGCGGAGTTGGGGTGCGTAGGGGAAGTGAGGGTCAGGGAACGCAGAGAGGAGGAAGTGGGGGTAAAGACGGAGATATTGTGTGTCAAAGGTTAAATCCGCGAAGGTGGAGAGAAGGGACACGTGCAGTATTAACTCTAAGTCCTAGAACCTGGAGTCCCTTCCAGGTGAAGTCTGTGTCTTTGATCCTGTAGCAAAGAGGCAGCGCAAATGTGATCCAGGCTGCAGGAGCGAGACCCCCTGCTCTTCCCTTTAAAGAACCAGGACCCAGGATGAGGTCATTCTCTGAATAAAAGATGGAGCCTCGTCCAGGACTGGAGGCTGGGCTCAGTTCCAGCCGGTTTCCTCTGCTGCACTCAGCACTCCTAACTTGGGAAGGAGGGGAAAGACGGTGTGGGGCGGGCAGCTGCCGGGAGATGGGCCTGGGGCGCCCCTGCCCGTGAGGAATGAGAAAGCCCCAGGCTGCTGCCTCCCGCTCCTGCTCTGGACTCGGATCCTAAGGGAGCAGCAAATAGCATTCATCCATCCCTATGTCTTTGACAAGGAGGATCACGGATGAACACTGGGGGTGGGGGGGATTGGGGGAGGGATTAACACTGGGAAATCCTGAGCCAAGGATGTAGGTTAATTCTGGGCACCTGAGAGCCAGCCCGAGTTGGAAAGGCTCTCTCTGACTTTCTGGAGCCCATCTTGGGGGCGAGGGCCCATTGGATGAGCTCAGCTCTGGGTATCTAGGAAGGATGGACCTTCTCCAGGGCGCTTACCATTCGCTGGTAAACGGAGGCACCCCATGGCGGGGCTGGGTCAAAGTCAGAAACCCCCACGCCCACCCCGATATAGCTCCAATTTTGGAGCGACAGTGTTCATTTTGCTGCCAGGTGGCGGCATGGAATTCTGTTGGAGGAGTGACCTTTCCCACGCTCCCGTGGGCAGACCTTGGGGGGCAGAGGCCACAGAAAGTCTTGGGAGCGTGGCAGAGTCCAGGAGGGACAGCTGCCCCTGGTGCAGGAGGGGCCAGAGCCAGCCTAGGCGGGGCACGCTGGAGCCAGAGAGACCTCAGAACCCATCTCCTGGCTCACAGGAATGTGACTCAGTGCGCACAGCCCGCAGCCAGAGCAGGCAGTGGGGCGGATGGGCAGACCCACAGGGCAGCAGCAGGTGGTAGATTCTAGCTGAGGTCCAGCCCTGTCTCTCCCGTCTGCTGCACGCGGGGGAAGGGGGAGCATGTGGACAGACCCTGGGACATCAGACTTGTCCATGGTGAATCTGACCTTCTGTGTGCCCACAAGGGCGTGAAATGGGGCTAAAGGGTGGCCCAAGCTCGCTCCGTTTCCTCATCTTCTCCTGCAGCTGCCGACTTCTCATCTCATCCTGCTCCCTCTCGCCCTTGGCTCTTCAGTTCCACCCTATGCTTTCCAGTAGCTGCGCCACCCCCTCCCCGTCCCCCCTTTCGGCTCCGTGCCTTCCCTCTGAGCCCCTGCTTGCAGGCCCTTGGGCTCAGCAGGCTCAGCCACCGGTGTCAAATGACCCTGAGTTGGGGCCTCTGTATTTTTAACCCACCAGACACCCGCAGCTCTCGCTCCTGAAACCTGAAACCCGAGGAGCTGGCCCCTCCATACCTCATTCACACATCCCCTGGCCCCTCCATCTCCCAGGGTCTGGTTCAGCCGTGTCAGCAGCCAGGTGGGAGTTGGGGGGAGGGGGAAGGACCCCAGGCTGACATAGCTCTGTCCCTAGGAGACCTTGTATTGGCAGAGGGAGGGGAGCATGGGTGGGGAGACCTCTGAGGCAGGTGGAGGGGAACAGTGGCTGACGGTACCTTACGAGGCCCTTCTTTTTGGCCTCCCACCCAGACCTGCCCAGGACCCTTCTCCCGTCACTATCCTGTTCTCTTGCTTGTTTATTGCTGTGTATACTTTTGGCCCAGCCCTCATTGTAAGACTAGGCTGAAAAGTGGTGAAGGGCACGCGTTCTGGAATCAGAACGACCTGGGTTTCCTCATCTATAACATGGGGCGGTAAGAATATGTTTGTTGTGTGAGTTAATGGGCGGCATCAGGCCCTTGTCCCACTGCAGGCACAGCACGCAGCCACTACACACATTTACTTTGTTTTTGGTGACAGTCTGTGATTTCCCCAGCTTCCCTTCGCCTTTCTCTCCTGCTCTGTACGCTTTGGGGCACAGCCAATGCTCTGCTCTAACGGAAGCCTGAAAATGTACTGACCCACAGGGCAAAGTAGACGACTCACAGAGCAAAGCCGTGAATGGGTGGAGAGGAAGGAAGGGCCAGGCAGGAGGGAAAGGCTCCCTGCGGACTCCTCAGTCCCCACACACTCAGCAATGTGTGTGGGCCCAGGCTCAGCGACCAGGAGGTGGGGAATGGCCATCACCCCTTGTGGAGTATGGGGCACGAGGCAGCAGGGGGTTTCGCCTAATGTAAAGGCTGCAGGGATACGGAAAGCGCTGTTTCAGCCTCTATTTCAAGGCAACAGCAGAGAGAAAGGCCTGAGGCGGGGGATGGGGTAGAGTGCCTTCCTCCGCCCCACATTCAGTGCTCACCATATGACACTTCCCAAGTCATTTAACCTCTCTGACCTCAGGTTCTCCACTGATGAAGTAAGGTCTCTTCTAGTACGAAAACTCTGATTCTATAAGCTGATCCGAGGAACAAAAGTGGGGGCTGGAGGAGTCCACCTAACAGAACCTGAGGTGGTGCTGTGGTCCCCTGTCGTGTGTGGTCTGCTGCTCTTCCCTCTTCTCTCCCGTTTCTCTGATTCCAGCTGGCCTTGTCCTGTCCTTGCTCCCCATTGGGTAGGGAAGTGACTCTAAGGTTGGGATAGCCCTCCAAGGGCCATGGTGCTTGATTCTCATGCCCTCCCAGCCTCAACTGTGATCCCTGACTTTCCCTGCCGGCCTAGCTGCCATGGAGACCTAGAGTGAGAGCATCACAGTCATCTCCACTCTCCCCAGATCTGATGCGACACATCCAGCCACATGAGAGATGTTGTCAACGTTTACTGTCCAGACTGGCCACTGATTCAACTGGACAAGGTCCCTCCTGCTGGGTCCAGTCAGACGCAGACAGGGCTTCATTACCCTTAACCCACTCCATCTCCTCCCCGTGGTGTGATCAGCCCAGCCCCAGGATTGTCTCTCTCTTTCTCTCGCTCTCATCTTAGGTGATTCATCCCAGCATTTGTCTGTCCCAACTCAGATGTCGTGCCAAACTCATACTCCCTAACCCCCCACCAGCCCGTGTCACATGACGCTCTTCCTCTTCTGAGTTTAGTAGTAGGTCTCCTTTTCCACCCAGCCTGCAGGAGAGAAGAGACCAGAATGACCCAGGAAAGGCAATGGGAGGCAGCAAGGAGAGGTGAGCAGAAGGGTAAGCGAGGACAAGGTGGGAGGCCTGAGGGTGGACCGCAGGACACCGAGGGTTGGAAGGAACAGGATGGTGGAATCAAGGACTGACGGACTGGGACCCATGCACAGTCCAGGCAATGAAGAGGGGAGAAGGGCAACGGTTCTGACAGAATCAAGTGGGAAGGGAGAGCTAGTTTGGAGGCTGGTGACCACTCAGTCAACGTGGGGTGCAGGGAGCCTACCTCCAGGATAAGTACGAATGATGAGTTTCCTTATTTCGTCATAGACGAAGATCAGAAAGCTGTAGGGAGAGGCACAGAACCACCAGAGTAACCTGTAGGGACAAGAGTTGGTCAGTGTGGCTGGAGACAGATGCAGAGAACAGCGCACAGGCATTGGGTGGAGGGCTGGCCCCCATCTGTGGAGGTCAGAGTCTGGGGATGAAAGAGGAGAGGTAAATGCCACATCAGGGGTCTAGGCAGTGTTGTGTGGGGATTATTTACTAACTTTGGGGAGTCGCTGAGGGAGGCCCTTTCGCTTTCTGGGTCCTCTAGGCCTTCTACCCACCAAGGGGAGGTTGTCCATGCAGGAGAGTTCTACCTGAGGCTAGACATGTGGGGATGTTTTGCGGGGAGTATGCACACTCCTCCGTGTTGTAGTGATGGGGAAACTTTTCCTTCTGGACCTCTCTTGTGATTAGGGCCCAGGGAGCTGGACTTGGGGCAGGGGTTGAAGCAGAACCACATGTGTTCTCTCGGGTGACAGAGAGATGGCCTAGACCAGTGCTGTCTAAATGGAATGTGTTAAGAGCCACATGTGAAACGTAATATTTTCTAGTGGCCACATTAAAATAAGAGAAACAATTCATTTTAACAATATATTTTACTTAACCCAATATAGCCAACACATTATCATTTAAAAATGTAATTGATATCATTGATATTAATGAGAGTCTTCTTTTAATACTACATCTTTGAAATTCAGTGAGCATTTTACACTCACAGCACATTGCAGATCAGACACTAAATTTTCAGTGGTTTAAATAAAAATGTTTGCAGTCCACCCCAAACAGTAAAGTTTTGTTTAATAGAGAAATATTTGACACTGCTTTAGTTTTTAACGTTAAATTTACTGAAACTAGCCCAGCCAGTGTGGCTCAGTGGTTGAGTGGCGACCCATGAACCACAGAGATCACAGTTTGATTCTTGGTCAGGGCACATGTCTGGGTTGTGGGCTCCATCACCAGGGGTGGGGGTGGCATGCAGGAGGCAGCCGATCAATGATTCTCTCCCATCAATGGTGTTTCTATCTCTCTCTTCCTCTCTCTGAAATCAACGAAAACATATTTTTAAAATTTTACTAAAACTAAACAAAATTACAAATTCAGCTTTTCCATCTCATTAGCCATGTTTTGAGAACTCAGGTGACTACCATAGTGGACAGCACAGGCCTAGGCCAAGGTTATTCACACACACACACACACACACACACACACACTCACACACACACACACACACACTCACTCACACAGAGATATCTAAACAATTATGGACATACTGCCACTCATTCATTCAACAGCCATCGTCATATGTCTACTTTGAGTTTGTGCTAGGATCTGGGAAAATAAAAATGATGACATGTGGTCTTTGATTTCAAGGAGCACAGGCAATTAAGGAAAAGAGGATAAAGAAACACACAATAGAGAGAGAAACAAGATGGCGGCATAGGGTAGACATCGTATATGCAGCTGTGAACAACTATTTCAGAAAAACCACGAAAAGAACACACGGACACCACTCGCACCCACAGGACAGCTGGCTGAGTGAAAATCCTACAACTAGAGAAGAGTCTGAGACTCAGAGGAGTGGCGGAAGCAAAGTACAGAGGTACGGAGGCGCGCGCACGGGCTCGGGGAAGGGCTGGTACCGGAGGTCG
>PVJC01017361.1:0-32595 GCA_004026665.1 Murina feae | reverse complement strand
TTAAGGCGGCCTTCTAACTAACTGAAGCCTCCTCTTTGCCTCACCTCGCAGCGTCTATAATGAAACAATTGTTACTTTTACCGGTTAGGCCGGAGCTGCTCTTTCCTTCAGCTCCGGAGGATTCTATGATTGTTACAGTGTTTCAAATGTTTCAAATCTGTGTTTTGCTAGAGGCAGTTTAATTGGAGCTGAGCTGAGCGGGCGCAGCTTCACTTTCGCTCCTGACGCAATGGAAAGGGCTGTTTACTCAGGTCCGTGAGTGGCGGCCGCCATGTTGGCTGGGCTAATTTGCATACAGCCGCTCTGATTGGCTGGTGGGCGTGGCTTACCCGTCTCGGAGAAACGGTTAATTTTAATATTTCGCTTTTATAGAGTAGATGTTTGCATCGGCAGTGGCTTTTAGAGAGGCCTGAAGATTAGTAGAAACTTAGCCCTAGGTGTTATAGTATGTTTCATTGAGAGGAGGAAAAGGAGCAATTTGTACTCTCCCACTAATTGGCAGGTCAGGTATTGGGTTATATACTTTTTTTTTCTGAAGAAAAAGGGCTTTGGATTCTGTTTCTCTCTAACATCATCTCAATAATCACCAAGGTAGCTTTGTGATGGTGCCTTAGAACTTTAGTGGGCATTTGGAAGTCTAAGGTTATACCTTGAAATGATCTCTGTAGTCAGTCTGACTATTCCATCAAATTTATTCATTTTGACAACAATTTTTTTTAAAAGAGACATATACATAAGAAATGATAATTTAAGGGGCCTTGGGAAACCCAGTGCTAGGAAAAAAGAAGGGACCGATATTGTGAGGGGTCTTGGAGTTAGACCTGTGAGGTTTAATTTTTGGCATTGCCAGTATTGGAGGGCAGAAGTGGATAGTGGATGGGGATCTAAATGGGGCAGATGGGCCCTAGATGGGTATTATACATGTCTGATGTGTATGTAAGAATTTCATTGTCAAGTTCTGTCTACTCTGGGGTAAGTTAGAAATTCTCCATAAGACCCTAAAGTGCCCACATCCCAAAGATAATCATATTGAAACATTTTGGCCAAGTTCATTCAACAAATGTAAGTGGCAGAGAAAAACAACATACATAATACAAGACATAATTATTAAAAGACCATAACACAAAGGTTATAATGAGCACAGACTTTGAAGTAGGACATGGATTCAAGTCAATTATCTTACTCCATTTGTAACCCTGGGTAAGTCACTGATCTTTAGTTTCCTCAGCTACAAAATGAGGAAACAGCACCCACCTTCCAGAGTTGTTTGGACCATTTGAAATTAATATATGTCAAGCACCTAAAAATACATGGCCTTAGTAGGCATTATATCAAAATGATTCCTGTGTTTAAATTAATATTCTAAGTGGATTAAGAATCCCAATGGATTGCAGTGGGCTCACTGGGAGAGAACAGGTTTGGGAGCAACCATTCACTTTGTCCTAAGGAAAGCAGGAGCTCTCAGGTCACACAGGGAGATCAAAATCAGCAGTTACAATTTCCTGGAATTTAATGATTTGGTAGCCTCTTCCAGGATGCAATAACAACTAAATGGAGAGAATTCCCATCCAATGCCAAGGGATACCTGGTTATTTCATTGGATGGGAGTGTAAGAATGCACACAGGAGGGACTTCTAAAATAAATGACTTCTCAGTGTGGAACTGATCCCCAAGTCTTCTGCTTCTTCCTCTATCTAGATGTTCCTGGATTCCCAGGGGAAGAGGCATGCAGCTTTCATCAGCAGTCATCTCTGAGCTTCTTACACGTAGTCTGTATCTAATTTACTTCTATATCTCCAATGCATAGCTCACAAAGAAGACTAAGATTTTGGGTTTTTTTATGGATGGGTGGGTGGACGGATAGATAAATGGATGAGTGGATGTGGAAACTGAGTTGAGGCAGAATGCCGATATATCTCTCTGTGTTAAGAATATAATTTTATTTTTCATTCTTTTATATCCTGTATATCTTTTTACTACATTCCCAGTAATGAGAACTTACTGTATACCAGATGGTCTACCATTTGGCATCTATTGTGTACTAGGTAAGGTATCAATGAACACCTAGTTTTTATATTATTTAATCCTCACAACACTCTATGAGAGAGGCTTTATTAATACCATTTTAAAGATGCAGAAATACATTCTCAGAATAGTTGAATAACTTGTTCATGTTCACAAACCATATTAAGTCCATGCTCCTTTCCTGTACATCATGCAATGCAAGCATACCTATAGTAAAAAACAACAACATTCATACCAGTATAGAAGTGAGGAAGAAAGTCACTAACTCAAATACATTTCTCAGAGGCAGATAGTGACTGGTCAAAGAAAATCCAATGGAAGAAGGGGTGTCTTCACTTGGATATGCATTGGATGGTGAGTGGCAGATGAGGGGAGGACATGATCATTGGAAGGTGGAAAAAGGTACCAGGCAGTCTTATACTCTCGGGCTTCTCCTCCAAGTGTATCTCAGTTACTGATTGGAAGGAATGAGGTGGGTTACTCTACCTCCATTCTTCTTGAGATCAAACTACCTCACTTTTCCACATGGGCAACCTCTGCCAACATACTCTCAGGCAATCTGGAGACAGTGAAGGAATACCAAATGTCTTGTCTGTACTTTGTTCGGGTTCAGAAAGAAAGCAGAGCAGGAGCAGAAACTGAGACATTGATTATTGTGTACCTGCTCCATTGAGGGAGTGCTCTCAGGAGAAGGGGAGTAAAGAAAACAGGATAAGGCAAGGGGAAAAGGTCTAAGCACATTTATGGTCTTAGCTAGACATTGGCTTCAGCCTCTTCTTATAAGAGCAGGAATTGCACCACAGAGTTTCTCACCTTAAAGCAAGTGCTGGCCTTTTGTATCACTGTATCATTAGTTATGGACTGCCTTTTGGTAAAGGGACATCACCTTCTGGGCTAGGTCTCTCCCATTGACCAAAGGCAATTCTCCAGAGAAAGGATGAGTTGTGAGCTGCCATTAGCAGCCAACACTCATAGAAAATGGGGACGTGGATTCCAGCCCAGTTAAGGGATCTGGGTGGGGCATTAACAGCATCCAAAATACCCACCAAGCTCCTGAATATGTTCCTGCTGGCATGGAGTGTACACAGAATTTCTGCAGGTGTTTTGGCCGCTGAACTTCTCAAGGGAATGAAGACTGACTTGGATGGAAATAGTCCACCTAGAAGTTCATTCTTTGATCCTGGAGGAAAGGGGGTACCAAGCAAGGATCCTTCCTATGAGCCTTCCAGTCTAGAGACTTCCCCCACTCACTCTTTGCTGGCCATATGCTGCCAGGATACCCCCTCTGAGTCAGTCTAAATTTAATGTTCTTGGTGAAGTGTAGCTTAGGGGTTTTACTTTAATGGCATTTATCATTCACAATTCTCTTTGATGTAAGATAGCCATGACATCTAGATTATATCTTCTGTTTTATATGCCCATGTTTTATTTTTCCCCTTAGTTTAGATATTCTCCATATTCTTGCTAAATGCCTGTCCAATACTCTCCAATCCTGTTAATACTTAACCTGTCAATGTTTTGTTGGATGAAGAATAATGAAAAAGCAATCGAGTGAAAACTGGTTTTGTGTCTAATTTGAGACATTCCTAAGAGTGTGCCTTTCCTTTATAGCCAAGATTGAAAGAAACCAATGAATGTAGGCTTTTTAAATTGCCTTTGGACATTAAGGATTAGTCATAGGATTGTGTTGAAATCATTCAATCCCCAGAAAAAAGTGATTAACATTTAACTTTCTTAATGGGCAATTACTCAGCAGCTATGCCAGTGGGTAAATATTTACTCATCATCTATTCCAAGGAGTAAATGCTAACTTGAGTCAAACAGTTACTTGTGTTGGTTCTTTAATAATGGAAAAGTGAATTTTATGTAACTCTGAGAGCTACAATTTCCCACCAAATTAAAACTGACTAAAGGATGTTCAGAACCCTGAGGTGAGCTTAAATTACACATGGTTTATTCATCTACTACCCTCCTCCCCAAATTCCTAAAATACTGAAGATTTGTTGTACTTACCACTATTCATTGAAATCTGGCAACCCCAAATCTCACACAGTTAAATATAATAAATCAACTCAGTTTCTCAGTCTGTAGGTCTGTGTCAGCCTCTGTTTACCACAAAACCGCCTGTTTCTTGTCATTATGGGTGCAAGTCAGGGCACAGGCAAAGCCAAGATTCTGGATGGCTTGTTCTTTGTAATGCACTTGTAATTGTTCTGCCTTAGAATAGGAAAGATGGCTTGGGATAACTCATCCAGCTTAGAGGGATGTGGGTGCTCCCAGTCTCTTTGCTTGTATATGTCTTCACTGTACCCAATGAGATTAGTTCAAATATTCCAAACACGGACACATGGACACACAGAGCATATGGCCTGAAAACTCAGTTAAGGGAATTATGGGGACCATTTCTAAAAATTGCAGTTCACTGTCCGGCTGGTGTGGCTCAGTGGTTGAGCATTGATCTATGAACCAGGAGGTTATGGTTCTATTCCCTGTCAGGGCACATGCCTGGGTTGCAGGCTTGATCCTCAGTGTGGGGTATGCAGGAGGCAGCTGATCAATGATTCTCTCCTATCATTTTTGTTTATATCTCTCTTTCCCTTTCCCTTCCTCGTTGAAATCAATAAAAATATATTTTAAAAATAAAAACAAATAAAAATTGCAGTACATTTTCAACAAGTACATTTTGATCAATAGGCAGGAAATCAGTTGAAAAGTTGAAACATGATCCAAAATTAAAGGTTGAGAATCAGGACATGTGACTTTAATGCGGAATGGCCAGAGGTCAATGGCGTCTGCACAGGGAACCGCTGAGAGAGGACTGTAGTGTCCATACTTGTAGAAAGAATTCAGGAGTCTGGAACTTGGTGTATTAATCAGGGTATGCTAACTGTTGTACTAATTAATCAGGGTTTATTTCTTGCTCACGTCACATTCCAAGGGGGCTGTGTTCATGCAGACATTCCAAGACCCAAACTCCTTCCATTTTGTGACTTCACTATCCCCTGGGCCCTTCTAGTCCTCTGCCTCCCGATCTACTACATCCAGCTAGCAGAAGAGGCAAAAAAGAGCATGAAGGATAGCATGGGAAGTTTTGTGGAGTCACTCATATTCTGTCCAGAACTGTCATATGAACCCACAAACATGCAGGGGAAGTTGGGGAGTCTGTGTGCCAAAGATGTAAAGGCAAATGGTTTTGTATTAAACTAGCCAGTCTGCCACACATGGCTTCAAGAACTTGAGACCATTTGTCTAAAAAAGGCGGGGGAGGTGTAGGGAGGATATTCATTTGGAAGAGAGCTAAAGAAAAAGCAAAGAAAGACAGCAGGCAAGAAACTAGTTAAAACCTAGTGGGATACTCCAGAAGAGGTACCAAGTTAGAGTAGATTCACTTACACTCATAATAAGAGATAAAAAAAATTGTCCTCATTTGGGTTTATTTTGTTCAGGCACAGGCTTTAGAGAGTGAGTTCAACTTACTAAAGCAAAGGATTAGATGAGAGGGAAATGTGCTTTGATTGAGGACCCAGCTGTGTCAGAAAGTAACTGGGAGAGGAAGAGCAGGTGGAGCCCCACTGTGAGCACCTGATTGTGGCAGACTCTAGAGGTGGGCTGTCAAAGGAGAGGCTCCTCAGGCTTCTCATTCACTAGGAATGTTCAGGGCAGAACACACTTGACTGAGGGGAGGTGCTGAAATGTGCACAGGCTGATTTCTGGAAATGTAGGATAATACCGCTCTCTTTTCTCTCTTTATTTCTTTTCTGATCTGGGAATGCAGCCCTGTCCCAGTCAGCTCTTTTTGGAGGAGACCTGTGATGGAAAGAAAAGTCTGGAAAGGGTGTAGGGCCTGCCCTACCCAGCAGGTACCATCAGGGGCCTCCAGCCTGGCGCAGGGCCTGGTGTAGTTCCTAACTGGATAGTGCTCTCCCGCCCCAGCAATTCTCACAGGCTCTCTGGGGTAGACTTTTTTGTGGCAGTTTCTGGCAGTCCCAAATGTGGCTTGTTGTCAAGCCTCTGGACCAGTGCCCAGGAGCCTGTTGGAAGTCCAGATTCCCAGTCAAAAAGAACAGAATTAAATGGCCAAGTGCCAAGATATTATTTTCCCTCATAATCAAGAACTCTGCTTAGGAAATAAGTTCAACTACTTTATTTCCTTAACTCTTTTTTAATCTCCTTTAGAGTGGTGATCATTTAAAGGCATTTTTAAGTGCATCTCCCCGCCCCCCACCCAAGAAAACTTTTAGTTAGCAAACACTTATATGGTACTTCCTCTGGGCCTTACACTATTCTAAGTGTTGTACAGATAATAACTTACTTGATACTCACAAAAATCCCATGATATAGGTGCCATTATTATTCCTACTTAACAGATGAGGATGTAGAGGTAAGAAAGGCTTACTTTTTTACCCACACTAATGCAGCTTATACGTGGTATACCTGAAATTTGAACCAAGGCCATCCACTTTCAGAGTTTGCGTTTGTAACTCTACTAAGCTGACTTTTTATATGTTCTTTCCCCCAAAGAAAACATGGGACACTTTTGTAAAATGGTATAGCATACATACAGAAAAATGCAAAAACTCAATGAGTTTTTAGTAAACACACCCAAGAACCCAATTCCTAACCAAACAGAGTATCACCAGTCCTAGAGGAACCCCTCCACCTCTACTTTGACTCTAAGCATAACCCTTATCCTGACTTTTATCAGCATGGATTAGTTTACACTGTGTTTTGAATTATACACAAATACAATCATACAGTATGCTTTCTTTCCTGTCTGATTTATTTTCCTCTGTATCATCTTTATTGTTGGATACAGTTCAAATTTATTTGTTTTAATTGCGGTATAGTATTTTAATTTTTGAACATTTCACAATTGATTAATACATTTTATTATTGATGGATATTTTGCTAATATCCAGTTTGGGATGGTATGAATAGTGCTGCTATGTACACATCTTTTGGTGAACTCATGGACAGAAATAAAGCTTATTTTTTGGAAAAGTTTTATACTTAGAAAAATTGTGAAGATAGTATGGAGAGCTCCACACCCAGTTTCCCCTATAATTAATACCTTGTATTATTATGATACATTTGTTGAAATTAATGAACCAATATTGATACCCTATCATTCATGTAATGCTTGTTAAACAGTAAACACACCTGAGAAATGAATAAATGTTCATTTCTTCCCCCTTTGTCAAATTGAGGGCTATTAGTGACTGTTTCACAGTTAGATTATTCACATGGACCAGGGGTTGGTTGATGACTTTAAACCAACAATTTTCAACCTTTTTCATCTTGTGGCACACATAAACTAATTACTAAAATTCTGCAGCACACCAAAAAATATACTATATTTTTTACCAATCTGAAAAAAATAGGTATAATTTTGATTCATTCATACTGGATGGGTATTGTGTTGGCTTGTCACTTTTTTATTTGACACTAGCAGTGGTTCTCAACCTTCTGGCCCTTTAAATACATTTCCTCATGTTGTGACCCAACCATAAAATTATTTTCGTTGCTACTTCATAACTGTAATGTTGCTACTGTTATGAATCATAATGTAAATATCTGATATGCAGGATGGTCTTAGGTGACCCCTATGAAAGGGTCATTCGACTGCCAAAGGGGTCGCGACCCACAGGTTGAGAACCGCTGCAAGGTAAAAGAGGTCAGTGCCACTTACTAAATAGTCAGGTATTGCATGTTTAAAAATTGTTGTGGCACACCAGTGTGCCTTCTCACACGGCATATCAGTTGAAAATCATTGCTCAGTCTACTGCAATTCATTGCTTGTTAAAGTCAAATCCACCAGATGATGCAGGGAGTAGGTGCCTGGTGTAAACCTCTACAATCATCGTCCTTGATCAGGGATTCTCCAAATGTGGCCCAAAGAAGCACACTGGGATCTTGTTAAAATGCCAGCTCTTGGGCCCCATGCCACACTAAGAATCAAAACCTCTGGGGATGGAGGCCAAGAGTGTCTCCTAAATCCTGATAACCTGTGTTCTAGACATAGAAAAGCAAACCCAGTAAATAATACCTGTAATATTTTAAATCCAGGGGCATCTCATTTTCTGAACTGGGCATCTAGTACTAAGACATTTGTTAAGTTCACATTGTGCTTTCATAAAATAAAGGCTCCTGGGCAAAACGACAGTCTGTTTATACCAGAGTCATAAGGAGAATGACTCTTGAATTATGTTTCCCAAGACCTTGACTAAAAGAGATTGCACTGGAAAACATAAATGGTGCAGCTGGTCCCTAGTGGGTAAGGAAGCTGAGACAGAGAGTTAGGGCTCTTGACCCCCTTGGAATCTCAAAAAGAACTTTAATATCAAAGAGGGTGTGGAGCACAGCAGGAAAAGATCAGTGTGTAAAATATTCCAATGGCAAATTCCAGGAAAGCAGCAGTCAGAACTAAATGGGACAGGAGACAATACACATTAATTTAAGACAATGTCATCAATTTAGTGGCATGTTTATTGAAATAGCCCTTGTGTTCTTAAAAAAAGCACTGGGGTACAGACCTCTGAATCTCTGCAGGAAACTACAAATTCCTGGGAGGGAGCAGCAACCCCAATCCTGACTGTAATAACAAAAGGCAATTATTTTTAGTATTTTCCAGTAGATCTCAGCTGTCTGGTATTGTCAGACTCTATTCATGGAGAGGTGGAATTTAGAAAGAGTGAAATGAGTGAATGGAAAGGGGAGAAAGGAAGGAAAGGAGGTAGGGGATAAAAGAGGGAAAGAGAGAAAAAAAGTGAGAGTGGGAGCTTACAAGTTTTAAAAAATATTTATTTTATTGATTTTTTTTTTTTACAGAGAGAAAGGGAATGGGATAGAGAGTTAGAAACATCAATCAGCTGCCTCCTGCACACACCCCCACTGGGAATGTGCCCACAACCAAGGTACACGCCCTTGACCGGAATCGAACCTGTGACCCTTCAGTCTGCAGGCCGGCGCTCTATCCACTGAGCCAAACAGGTTAGGGCACAAGTTTTTTTATTACAATAAAAAATAGGAATAAAAACCTCTGAGAATGGAGGCCAAAAGTCTCTCTTAAATCCTAATAACCTGCGTTCTAGTCAGGGATATTATCGGCACGATGGACCCAAAGTAAAGTGCCAGTCATCAAATAATAAATGCCAATGTCAAACCTCGAGATACAAATAGAGGGACTCTAAAACAAGCAATTTGTCAGTCTGGTTTGGGGATACAGGGAAGCATAAAGAAACTAGAGAGAAAGTAGGTCAATGATAAATTCTATTGGAAACACCTGGGACACCATTGCAGGAGCCAGTGTTGTAACTAATTAAGAGGTGCTAAAACCTTGGGAGGTGGTGGCAGGCTTTGGAAGAGAAGAAGAGTATAGAATTTTTTAAGCTGCTTGGAAAACCCAAACCTGTAGACTCAACAGATCTGATGGATGAATAGCTTGGTGAAGTAGAGCAATATGCACTCTGTCTCTTGCCAGTTAGGTTTTGAAAAATCATGGAGAAGCAGGAAGGTTGTTAAATGGAGATGTGACTCTGTAGATCATTTGTCTTTCATGGGGTGGGGGGCAGGTGGAAAGCACGATCTTGACAATTACAGGCCAGAAAATGAACTTTAGTTCCCTATCAAAATAAAGAATAAAAAGAAAAGGAAAATACTAAAAGATCCCAGGCATGGCAGAATTGTTTACAATGGGCAACTTATACATCTTAAATTAAGATAAATGGATTTGATGATGGAAAAGAGCAGTTGTCCTAAAATTACATAATTATTGGATGAGGAAGGAGAACATTATGTCTAGAACTTTAAAAGATGTTTCTATAGTGTCCTAGTAAATCTTGCTTAAAAACTCATTGAATTTGCCTGCACACTAGCAATCTCACTTAGATTTTAAGTGGCTTAAGGAGCACAATCTGCAAATGATAACAGAATTATTTCAGCCTGGGAGGATAACAACTTGTTTTTTTTGTGTGTGTGTGTTTTTTTTTTAAGTTTTTGCTGTTAACTGGTGCTTCAACTGACCTCACCTCATATTCTGGGAAAAGAGCAACAAGCCAAAAGCTCTTTTTTAGCACTGTGAGAGAGATCAGCTTCTTTAACATAAAAGGAGATTTAAACTCAGGGGCGTTAAGTCCCTGTTTAAAGGAACAAAGCTTATTTAAAAACACAAATCAAATACGCAACTGCTGTTATTTAACTTTGATAATTGTTTTCCATTGGTTCTCTTATAAATTGCAAATGTGAGGTACCCTGCAGGACAGGTAGGAATCAAGACCAGAAACCAAGTCCCCTGGGGTGTTAGAGCTATTGGCTGGGACAGCAAACACAATTCCCCCCTCTGAGTAATGAGAGCTAGGATTCCTAAGTAACTGATCACACACTCACCTAGAGAATGAAACCTATGTGATGCAGAAGGTGTTCGTTGATGCACTAAGGGGTAATCTCAAAGTCATTTTAAGAGTCTTCCTGGGAAAGCAATCTGAATACTGAGAATTGGTAAGACAGAAAAGGGATGAAGAGCACAGCTTTCTTCCATTGGGCCTCTGGTCTTTGGTGGTAACTAAAGATGCCTCCTGTCATTCATTAGAAACTGGGTTCAGGTAGGCCTCTGTGGAAGAAAGGGCAAATTGCTCAACTGGAGATGGCCCAGCACAGTTTAAGAAAGCAGGCTCTGTATGGTGAGACACCAATAGAGAAAGGTAGTGTATTTGCTATAGATTGGAGAAGAGATGTCCTGGTGAGGTATTCATGGGTTTGTATGAAAGTGATATGGAGTGGCCCAGCAGGGATGCTCTAAGTTCCCTGCTGCTTGCCAAGCATGCCGGCTTCTACCTTTCTCTCTCTGGGAACAGTGTTTAAAGAAAGAAAAAAGTTCAAACAGAAAACTCTTTACATTTCTTTAAGTGTGGTCTCTTCTGTGTTTTGGTGGTGGTGGTGGGGTTTAGAACATAAGGCTATTTGGCAACAACCCAGCTACTGTTAACATGACAAACTTATTAAACTTTTAATTTCCATTCTTACATACATTTGCACACATACTTACATTTCTTTTCTGAGGACTTTAGCCACAGTGATTTCAGACTTGGGGGTTGAAATCAAGATAAAATATTTTCTTTCTTTCTTTCTGAAGAGCAGGATATAAGAAATATGTTGGCCAAGTGCCAGAATAGTCTCAGACAAAACATGCTGGCTTCATTTGGGGACATTGAATTGATACTTGTAACCATTTCAAACTTCTCTCCAAGATATTTCAGAGCTCAGAAAATAGAACAAAAGGAATTTGCTTTCTTTTTTTTCCTCTTTTCAGAGTCCATAGCTTCTCACGAATGTCTGCCAAACCTACTATACAGTTAGACATTTATTGAGTCATTCCCATTCCCATTATTAATGGCTCAAAGAACATAATAAAATATATTTATAAGTGCTAAAAGATATTTCTGTGACTTCACACCATAGCTCAACACCATCTTAACGTTACTGCTTTCCTGGCAAAGTCATTAAGCCTCTTTAGTTATAACTCTGATTGGTACCCAAAACTAGAGTGAGAGTAAGAGAGGGACAGATTTTAATAAGATATTAGAAATTTCTTTTCTCAATCCCCTGGGACCCATGGCCCAAGAAGAAGAAAAAAGGCTCGGTTTCAATCACATCTCAGAGAGGACTGTAGACTCCTTGAGGGCCATGAATTTGCCTCTTCAATCACCTATTATCTCTACTCCACAGCATCCTACTCCAGGACCTTAAGAATGTCACTGAGATAGTACTTGTGACCTGATAATGAAATACCATTAATGTTATTTTAATAATTGAATTAAAAGATACCTGGTATTGGTCCAGTTAACAATAGTGTACAAATGTAAGATAACATATTTTATGTGTGTACAAATATATGTTTTTAAATGTATCTCCAGATATGAGATATTTATATCAAGTGAAAGACATGTGATGGGTACATTGTTTTAGTTAAGTGTATCTGTGGGTTCCTTGGGATATTGGTAGGCCATTAGTAAGTCACACCACCACATATCTGTGGTCAAGAAGGTATGAGAAAATTGGATGAGTTTTTTTAAAAAGTGTTTATTGTAGAACCTATCAGAGCCTTGAATTTCTTGAAGTACAATGTGACTCTCTAAAAGACAATAAGTATGAAGTAGTTCCCAAATTTATTTGACTATAGAACTCTAGTAATGCACCTGTCTTGGGTTCCAAGAAACACATTTTAGGAGATGCTATTTTAGAAATGAACTTTCTGCAAGAGTGATCCTTTCCAGAGTAGGCAGGCTATGCCTGCAGCAATGAAGAGTTTCTGTGACTCCTCAGTGGAAGGCAGGGAGGTAGAATTGGGGGAAAGGGAATCATCAGGTATTCAAATAAGCAAGGTCATGCATTCTTGAGGCCAGAAACTCCATGATGAGTCTTAGAAGCCACCCTCACCAGCATTTTGTATAAGTGTTTGATACTTGATTGTTGGGTGAATAAATGCTTTCTCCTCAAGCTTGTATAAATGAATGCTTTCTCCAAGCTTGAGTTAAGCCAAGTACCAACTGATCCTGGTTATCATTTGCCCAAAGTCATATGATAATATGAAATGCATCCTAAAGATGTGGGATCCTTTACAGTAGCTAAATGACCAATTCAGGTAAAGAAATGCCAGAACTGGTTCATCTTGAGTATCTCAGAACTGTAGCTTGATCCCAATAAAATACTCAAGAGCCATGCACCTTGGGGCAGGAGGTGCCTGATGCCTCCCAGTTTCACTTGAGAAAGATGAAAGTATGTTTGGTTCCATTTTGAGGTGATCTTTGAAGGCAACACAGGAGATATTCTCCATGCTCCTATGCTGATATCATGGGGCATTGGTTCTCAGACGCAAGTCCTAACACATCAGTGTGTCCATTGTAAGCTCAAGTTGTCTCAAGTACTTTGTTATTAATGACAGGCATTTGGGAAACATTTACTTTTAAATGTAAAAGTTATTGTGGATTTAAGGCTATAGCTCATTTTCATCTCATTTTGATTTGCTTTCTTGAGTGAGAGAGAAAACAGCTTGCTTATATGGAACAAAATGATAAAGTGCTATGCCACAGGTTAGGGAAGTACATCCTCCAAGGAAATGGTAAGTTGGAACTTAGTTAAGTCCCTTAACTGCAGGTCAGTAAGTAGCTTGGTTAACTTTGATTTCCTCTTTTTTTTGAAGTTCCTAATGTTTTATCTGGGGTGTGAATCATGATGCTTTCTTACCATGGGTCAGCTATCTTGGGTCCTGTAGTATGGAAGTCCTAAAAATCTTTGGCTCATGGTCTTTCCCTCACAGGACTAGCCCTAATCTCAATCCTAATCATTCATTATCAAGATACCCCATCTATCTTAAGATATATGTTGGCCACCCTTTGCCCTTAGGCCTGGGTTGGGGTCCAACTTCTTTGCATTCCATCTTGTCCCTAAATTGTTAGCAGGGACTGGCAAGCCTCCTTCTATGGAAAAGTTCATCACTGCCCAGTCATTGTGGCTCAGTGGTTGAGCATAGACCTAAGAACCAGGATGCCATGGTTCTATTCCTGGTCAGGGCACATGCCCAGATTGAAAGCTCAGTCCCCAATGTAGGGTGTGCAGGAGGCAGCCAATCGATGATTCTCTCTCTCATTATTGATGTTTCTATCTCTCTCTCCTTCTCCTTTCCTTTGAAATCAATAAAAATATATTTAAAAAGAAAAGTTCATCACAACGAGTAAAAGGCTAACTTAACCCTTTCCCCTTCTTTGTGGAAATCTGTCCTTGTGTTAGTTTTCTAGCTCTGTTGCCCTGGAAACCTGGTGGAGATAGAATGTCACCTGTGCTACCAGACAACATTGCTTATAGTAAAAATGACCTGATTGGTATATTGCTTCTGGTGCATCAGGTTTGTAAATGAATCTGTATACCTGGTAGGACACCATAGCTTTGGGCTTCCCTGAATGTGGAACTCTTGGTACTGGCATGTCCCTTCTGGTGCCCCTGGAAACTATAGTTGCTTACAAAAGATATTAGCTCCAGGCAACTTCTAAGCCATGGTGGGTCTTGTGCTATTTGATGTGCCTCTTGTCTGTTTGCACCTGAGTTGCCACTTGGGGAGCCAGCATTGTGCCTCTGGATAGCATGTGGGGTCCTGTAAGGACCACTACAGAGGGGGAATACCTGAAGTTGGCCTGATGGCTAGTTGTAGTTTCTAACCATTTTCCTTCTGAGTAGACTATGGTGGTCTTGGGAGCCAGAATGTTGTTTGAACCAACAAGAGCCCCTGGTAACGATTAGAGTCATAGGAAGGTGGGCATGCTCTCTGTACTTGATGAGGCTGATGTGACATGTTTTCTAACTGTCAAGGTTCAGAACCCATGCTGGTCTAGCCCTTCACATCTCAGTTTGCAGTAATTCATTTCTCTGTCCTCAGAAGATATTCAGAATCCATTTTCTTTAAAAAATGACCCTGTTGATTTATTTTCCTTGAACAAAAGTGATCAGTTGGAAGGGCTGAAAAGGATATCCACTCTCAGTTTTTATAAGTTTTATGTTTCTTGTTTATGGAGTGGTTCATTCTGCTTTTAAATCTCTCAGATAACTCAGACTCCTAGAAGCCTGCTAACATACATCCTTCAGATGACTGGAGCAGCTTTTCAGAGTTTCATTTTATTCAGTACAGTCAGCTCTGCTGCTTTTTGTGGACTCATTGGTAACAGTTCATACTGAGATTCCTCAGCAGGATGGGCTTGACAGGCGGAGTTCAATAGTAACATTTATTGAGCACTTAAGAGAACAGAACTGCTCCAAGTGCTTTACATGTATTAACATCTAAACAACCACCCTATAAGATACGGACTATTATTTATTATCCCCATTTTAAATATGAGGCAACTGAGGCACAAAACATGTTAAATGACTTCCCCCAGGGCCACACAGCTCTTAAGTGGCAGACCCAGGAAGTCAAGTTTTTCAACCCTTGTAGAAAGCTTTCCTTCTGAGTGTCATAATGAAGGAAGGATTTTGTCTGGCCTAAGGGAGTTGAGTGAGGGTTGAGGCTGTTTAACAGCGTCCCTAGTGGTCCTTGGTATACTTGATAGATACATACAGCAGGTTCCCAATGACTAAGCAGGAAGTGGAAGATGTTTTAGTTTCCTGCCTCATAGAGGGAAGTGGAGACACCCCACCACATTGGAATCATTCATCCATCAAGCAATTACTAAGCACCTATTCTTAAACAGTGTGGTTGCTGTGAAGGGTACAACAGTGAACCAAAGGGCCCCAACTGCCTGCCCTTAAGGAGATTCCATCTTCGTGTATGTCCTGATCACATTCTCCCACCCACACAGATGACAAAGAGGAGAATAAGGGATAGAAAAATAGATAGAAAAGGAGGGCAAAAGGAGAAAGGTTCCAGGATTTTCTGTTATCCTCCCATAAGGAATTTTCTGTTTTCTAGCATGACCTTGCCACACCACCAAACAAAGTCAAATCACTGATAATACCACTGAATAGAACTTTCTGCTATTCAATAGCATAGCTCCTAGTTATATGTGACTATTGAGCACTTGAAATGTGGTTAGTGTGACTAAGGAACTGAATTTTAAATTATATTTAATTAATTAAAATTTAACTATAAATAGCCACTTGTGGCTAATGGCTTAAGTAGAGGACTGCATAGTCCTATAACTTTCCTACCCTGAACATGGCATCAAGACCTCTCTTCCCAACTTGGTCTAGGTTATTCTAAGTTCCTAAATTTCACTACAAAAGGGTGACCATAGCTATAGCTTTCAAATGTTTGCTGTTGGATTAAACTTAAATCCATGAACATGGGCTGCAAGCCCCCATATTCATTCAGTCTTTCTCTTCGGAGTTGAATTTCTTCCCACTGCTGCTTACTTTGAACACATTTCCAGGTAGCTAAGTAAAACACGAGCTGCTTAAAAATCATGTTGTTTTTTTAAGGCAAGTAGAATGTAAGAGAAAGGGCAGGAGGGGAGTAAAAGAAAGGCTGATATTGTAGCATCCTACCAATCTTTGTTTCTACATCTCAGTAGCCTTGAAAGAGAACATTAAGATATCTTTTACTCTCTGGACTGGCTTCCCAGAGAGAGGGAGACACAAATGAAAGCCTGCTTTGTGCAGATATACTGTGACTGCAGAGACAATGAAAAGACTTTTTTAAATGTGTGTGTGTGTGTGTGTGTGTGTGTGTGTTGAAGCCCTTGTCACTACAGAGTAATCTCACAATTAGCTACTGTTCACCTTCTTGGCTCCAGACTTTCTAAAAATAATTATGATAACAACTTTAAAAAAAATCTGCTGTCTACACTCAGGGCAATTTCTTGGATCCTAAAGGATTTAACAAACAGTACCCAAAGCCTTGGGCCCCAACTGACCTAATCAGATTGAAACCTGAGCAGTTTTTAAAGACTGAATCAGATATGGAGCACCATTCGCTGAAACCCTGACCATTGGGCTATGGCCAAGGTTCAGTTGGGATGCACCAGCCCAGCCAGGAATCTACTGGATTGGTCATTGCCCATGCCATGCACTTATTAAGTATTATGAATATCACCCCTGAGTTTCTGGGCTTTGCCAAAGCTCCAGGAAATGAAATTATTTCAGTGAGTCACCCTATCATTGATTTACTTAACACCAAATTGAGTTAGACGTTGAGAGAGACAGATATCCAAACAAGCAATTACCTTATGAAAAAGCTTGAGTCAATGCTAAAATGCAAGTGTTTATAAAAAGCTGTGGGAGGCCAGAGGAGGAAATCATTACTTTGACATGGGGGTATCAGGGAAGTTTGAAAAAAGTGATATTTGATCTGCTCTTGAAAGATGAGTAGAAGATCATCAGGACATAGGGCCCTTTAGGCAGACAGTGCAGTAAGTGGAAAGCTAAAAGGGGTAAAATATCAGAAAGCAGAATTAGAGGTACAAAGTGTTTGGAGCATAGAGTTTGAGTGGTGGTTGTTGGGGAGGTGGTACAATAGATTAAGTGGGGGCTCTACATTGGTGTTATATTCAGAGATGGTTTGAATGAATGCCATACCAGAAAGTAGACTTAATTCTATAAGCAACATAAAGTCAATAAAATTTATTTTAGCATTGTAAGTGATGGTGGGGTTTGATTTGAAGGAAGATGACATCTAGAGCCATGTGACAGAGTGACTAGAGGGGAGAAATAGACCAGTGTCAGGGAAGCCAGTGAGGAGGCAACAGTTAACATGAGAATTAAGGGGACCATTGGCCTCTGGCAGTAGCTGAGGCAATGGAAAGAAAGGAATGGATGGAGTTGAGAGCCATAACAAGATAGGATCAATAGCAATTGGTCATTGGATTTGGAAGACAGGGAGGAGATGAGGATGATTCTGAGGATTCCAGCTCAGTGGACCTGGTAGAAGTGGATATTATTAGCTAAGGTGTAGCACCCTTGGGTGAAAATGGGATGCTCAGCTCTGGACAGGAGACTTTTGAGGTGCTTGCTCCAGAATGTAGTTGGAAATCCATCAACATGTTATTCCAGCACTATTGGGCATAAAGACTTCTCTCTATCAGTTTTTTTTGAGTTGTTAATGATCTGCTATATTCTATTGACTTTCCTTATTCATTATACAATCAAATAATCCAGGTCCTATGGTGGCCGCAGAGTTTCTACCTAAGAAGGACTTAAAGCTTGGCTGGAAGGGGGATTCTTTGGATGCTGAATTGCATAGGAAGTTCATTACTTTTAACAGAATTGCATATTGTATGTCTATAAAAATAAGATAAGGAGAAAGAACAAAAATAAAATAAATTATTACAGGAATACTATCAAAACACAATTATTTACTTTTTACATGAGTGATGTCATCAAAACAAGCACGATTAATGAAAATGTGTAGCTACATACTTGTTCTCATTCAAAAGGGTACTTAAATGGGTTTATAGAAGCAAAGTTATTATTTGTTCATTTTGCATGGGTTTTGGTAGGAGTCTGAGGGAAATTTGGAGAGTTTAACATTCCTCCAAGCCATCTTTTGAAGCCACCATGATAAAGACTTCATTTCAATCAATTTCTCCTCTGACATACAGATTTGTCAAATAGTGACTGTATTGCTTCTTGAAAAGCCTGTTTCAACTACAGAGATTTAGCTACTGGACCTTACTTGTTTTACTGGGTTGGATTCTACATCTATTGAACTGTTGCTCTCATGAATCATTCACAGGATATAGCCAAAGTAATGTAACTTTGTCCCTCTTTATTAAGGCTTTTATTCCCTCTTGTCTGGGCAGAGATAACACTTGCCTCTGGCCAGGCTGTGAGAAGTCATTGTATGCAGTGAATTTAGATACCTTCCTGGGTCTGTGATCTGCAAACTTCACTCTGTGTAATCACATAGATCTGTAACCACTACTCATGTATGAACTTTGGTGAAGTCTGCTAAAGATTACAGCAGATATGCCCGTTTAGAAACTTTTACGGGCTACTGTTTTGTTTCAGGATGGCTGGCGGAACCACAAATTGAGCTTAAGATGTATCTTGAAACCCTTTAGCCATGCCCCGCATTTGATCAGCATCAGTCAACTCCTTTGAAAGTTATCATGAAACAAATAGGGGAGATAAAAGCAAAATGCTGAGTAGCTGAGGTGAAACAGACCCCTTGTTTTGGTTGGTTATTTGATCTCAAACCATATCCTGTCATTAGGCACATTGTCAGATTTAAGAACTAATTCCAGACTTCCATTTATATGAGGGAAACCAGTGAACACAATAGAAGGCAAGGGGAACTCACACAATTCATTAGATTCCTTCCCACCCTCCGTTTTCCTTTCCCTTGTTCTAGAGGCACCTCTCTTACAGTGAGGCACATAAGGATCTAGAATTAGTGGGCCAACTGATTTTATATAGCCTCCAGCTTTTAGGCCTCCCAATACTGAAACGAAGTACTTGATGTCCTGTTTGTTTGTTTTCTAAAGTCCAGAAGAACTGTCAAAGGGAAAGAGGCATTTTTAAAAGCTTTTCTTTTTACCTAATGGAAACTTGCCTGGCTTTTTCATAATAAAATTGGCTTAGCAATTTTAAATTCCCGTTTATTGGGAATTTAGGGAAGATTGTAGAACAAAACTCTCAAACTTCCCATATTTTACACAAACTATAGCCAAATTCTTAGAAGAAGAGTTTAGAGAGCCTTCATCAGGTGGTTAAGTTAGGAACTATTGTTTTTACTGGCAGAGAGTCCTCTCTTTGTTCCCTTCTAAATATGTAGAGTGTGTCTTCTTGGGAATGAAAGTCAGCCATCCACACTGGAGACCTTTCCAGATTTGTGTGTTCTCAGGGAGTATAGACACAGCCAGTTAGAGAACTGTCAAGAAAGCAAATGTAAAAGCAACAATGACGTATCATCTCACACCTGCCAGAATGGCTATCATCAACAAATCAACAAATGACAAGTGCTGGAGAGGATGCAGAGAACAAGGAACCCTCATGCACTGCCGGTGGGAATGCAGACTGGTGCAGCCACTATGGAAGACAGTATGGAGTTTCCTCAAAAAGTTAAAAATGGAACTCCCATTTGACCCAGTGATCCCACTTCTGGGAATATATCCCAAGAAACCAGAAACACCAATCAGAAAGGATATATGCATCCCTATGTTCATAGCAGCACAATTTACCATAGCTAAGATGTGGAAACAGCCTAAGTGCCCATCAGCAGGTGAATGGATTAGAAAACTGTGGTACATCTATACAATGGAATACTATGCTGCTGTAAAAAAGAAGGAATTCTTACCATTTGCAACAACATGGATGGAACTGGAGAGCATTGTGCTAAATGAAATAAGCCAGGCAATGAAAGAAAAATACCACATGAGCTCACTCATTTATGGATAATAAAGACCATTATAAACTAATGAACAAAAATAGATACAGAGGCAGAGCAGCATCAAACAGACTGTCAAACTACAGCAGGAAGGCCGGGGAGGGTTGGGGGGGGCGGTAAGAGATCAACTGAAGGACTTGTATGCATGCATATAAGCATAGTCAATGGACACCAAGCACTGGGGTGAAGGGGAGGCTGGGGGAAGGTCAGGGGGAAAAAAGGAGGCATATGTAATACTTTGTAATACTTTAAGCAACAAAATAAAACAAAAAAAGAAAGCAAATGTAAATCTCAGTTGCTGTTTAGATCCTGTGCATTTGAAGTAAACTAGAATCTAACTTTTGGGAAAGCATAAATGCATGGTTGGTCAATGAGATTCAACAACAGTTTCTTCTAGGATTGCTTCTGCCCAGCATTTTATTATGAAAATTTTCAAACAGACAGCACAGTTTTTCCAAAGGACCCAGCAACGTCTAACAGGAATAAATAGCAGGAATTGGAATCAGATGGATTCAGACACCAAATTTACTTTGTGTATTTCCCCCTGAACTTTTAGGTGCTTTTTATTATTGTGAAAACATGATTGTTCATCTTGTTGAAATATAAAAACATTGCCTTCTGGCACTTTAAACACCACATGTTTGAAACATGTTCTCTCCTACCTCTTCTCCCAGGTTCTGCCAGTCATCCCTTCATGTTCCCACTTCTCAGACTCCAAACTTTAGATCCACCTTTGATATTCCCCGTTTTCTTCTCCATGTACAGTGGGATCCTGATGGGTCCCTCGGAAACATCTTTCCTAGTCTTCTTTGCTCCTTTTGGTTGCCACTGACCTACTACCCAGAAATTTATTGAGTGTTTTTCCTGTGCCAGACTGCATGCAAAACACTTTCTACACATTATCACATTTAATCCCCACAACAATTCAATGAGGAAGGCCATTATTAACCCTATTTTACAGAGGGGAAAATACATCTGTATTGCTTTATGCCCAGTTTACTGTACTATTCTCCATGGCACCGTGGAAATACCTAGAATCTTCCCATTTCTGGGTCATTGCTTCCCATCCTTTCTGTGCCTTCCTCCTCTTCTCTACCCATCAAAATTCTGCTCTTTTTCCAGGCCAGCCCTGGCTCCCACAGCTGGAAATGATCTCTCCTTAAATTATAGCTCTAACTATCTGTACCACTCCCTTGGTTACCCTCAAACACAGCCTTCCAATCATTTTCCTTCTATGTGCATGTCTTTTCTACCAAACTAGATTGTATACTCTCAGCTGCCTGTGAATAATAGGTAAGCTGTATAGATTGATTATTTTTCAAAAGTAACCACTCTTCCACACATTTCATAGTAATGATGCAATAATGATTGCATAAAAAAGTACTCATGCTAAGGGGGAAGTGAGGGTGGGGTCTCACCATCCATCTTTACTGTGGTGTTCCAGTGCTTCCAAGTTCCAGGTTCAAGATCTGAATGGCTATTCTTACTAAAAGTAATAATTCCTCTGGATGGGGTTTATTTGTGGAACCTGGCTTCATTTCCTTTAGACCTTCTACTTGTTCTGACTGTCATAATGTTTTGAACAAGAGCTCTTTCCTTCTGACTTTGCCTGTGATGAAAGCAGCATTTTGGGTCCCCTTTTTAGAGCTTGAGAAACTGAGTTTATGAAGGTGTATCTAATAGCAGCGGTAGGGGAAACACAATCCCTGGTGTCTGACTTCAACTCAATTTTATGTTTTCAGCACATCTCCACTTCTTTTTTCATAATTTCCTATAAGAGAATGATCCTTCCCCTTCACAGTACACTCACTCCGTTGGGTTCCTCTTGAGATGGACTTTTAAAGAAATGTCAATTAACTGTGGCACCCGGATGAATACTGAAGAGTGCAGTTAAGTTCTAAAGACTAGCACTTTGGATAATGGTTGACTGGATCATTCTGACCAATGGGTCTATTGAAGACAACTAAAAATAATGGATAAACTATAAAGAAGCTTCAGATCCATCAGCTTCTGTGAAATGGAATGAATTAATGGGTTTGTGGTTAATCTGCTATTAAACCTTCCATTTTGCTCAATATACACTTCCTTTTGGGGGTGGGACCAGAAATATAGTGTTTGGTTTATTCTCAAGATTAAAAGAGGTGCCTAGTATCATTTAGTATCAATTGGGGTGGGGAGGCGGTGGTAAAATACTAAGCATTCTCCAGAAGGTTTGCATTGTTGAGAAATGACATGGAGAGAGAGCGGATGAGTGCTAGCTATAAGTATTGGCCCTCCCTTTTCAGAGGCACAGAACTGTTGACAGAACAAATAATCACATCTAAAAGACTTTGAAGCTCCCCACATGGTCAGCAGACAAGGGGCTACACGGCTCAGCCTTAAATGCTGGAATTAGTTCAGAGAGCAGAAGGAAGGACTTGCCTTTTCTTGAAGCCAAAACCAATCTGAAACCACAGAACCTCAGCCTGAGGGCTAGGCAAAAAGCTTGCTTTTGAAACCTGAGCTCTTGTTGCTGTGGGGGAGGGGGTGTTGAAGAGATTGGTGTCTGTTCCACTTGTACAAGCAAACCCTCTGATAATTTTGACCCCTCAAGAATTACAAAATCCTTACATCACAGCAGGTTACATTTTCTAAGCGCACAACTTTGACTTTTAACTGATTATAGGTGTGTTGTTAGGACTCTAGAACCCATGCTTAATATGTGTTTGTTTCATTTCCAATGTTTTATGTATTGTCAACAATCTACACTCATGTTATCTCATGTTTGAAAATGAACTCAGGAAATTCCAAAACAAAGATTTCCCCCACCCCCCCGTGGCAATTTCCCATCTTTGTGTGATAAACGTTTTTAGTAATAGCCAGGTACAGCATTAGGCACACAAGGGGTCTATGGGTCCGTGGGTCTGTGGGTCTGTTATCAGTGTCTTATGTTAATCCAGGCTTTCTTCCAAAGAATTTGCAGCGCTATTTTTTAAATATACCACATCATGTCAAATCCACTCTTCCTCCCTTGTTCTCTAATTGTGCTTAAAGACAAAACCATAAACTCCATCTTCTCTTCTCTTACTGGCCCCATAGCCTAATATTCATTCCTCCACAATTCCTTTTTCATATGCCCTCTCTTTGGCATTTTTCTTCCCTCATCTCAGGGTAGGCTCTTGACATTAAAAAAAAATACATTTTATTGACTTTTTACAGAGAGGAAGGGACACGGATAGAGAGCTAGAAACATCGATGAGAGAGAAACATCGATCAGTTACCTCCTGCACACCTCCTACTGGGGATGTGCCTGCAACCAAGGTACATGCCCTTGACCAGAATCGAACCTGGGACCTTTCAGTCCACAGGCCACTCTATCCACTGAGCCAAACCGGTTAGGGCAAGGCTCTTGACATTTTGACACAATCTCCATGAGCCTGTCACTCCTCTCTTCTAAAACCACACTGGTCCCAACAGATTCATCTGGTGTTCCTGGTTCTTCATCATCTGGTCTCTTTGAACTTTTCCCATGTCATCTGTCAGGACTTCCCTCCTTTTACCTCCTTTACCATCCCTGAAACACCATGCACATACCCACATCTTTTTCTTGCCTCAGGCTGTTTCCATCATCTGCAATGCTTCCTCCCCCCTCTCCACTGATAAAATACTCCTTATCTATCATGGTTTATCTTACACGTCAATGCATGGAAACCCCACCCTTACCTCCATTAGGCAGAACTCATCACTCTTTACCCTATATTTCTGGAACCCTTTATTGTGAACTCAATTTCAGTATTTATTTCAGTCTGAAATAATTAACTGACTAGGAAACTAGTTAAGTATGTGCTAGACTGCAAGCCCTTTGAGCCTAAGGATGATAGCTTATTTGTCTCTGGGGCCCTGCTATGACACCTAGCAATTGGCTTGACATTAAGGAGAGCTCAACAAATGAACTAAGTGAGTAAATGATATCCATGTGTTGGAGATAAAGAGAAGTTAACATCTACTACTGTAGGACAGAAAAAGGGATTCACTTGTCCAAAGTTCTTCAAATGACAAGTCAAGTCAATGACTGTCACTTTTGACACAATCCTCAGTGGCTGGGTGATGCCACCTCTTCTAAGATCTTGGTACTAGGTGTTCAGTTGCCATTTTTTATTTTATACATTGGAGTGGGAGCTGTATATATGTGCATCTGTGGCAAGAAGTTGGAAAGCAGGTAGATGATACCTGTCTGTGTGAGGTTCTTTTTACTCTAGTAGCACTATCTCATGGAAATACAGTGTTAGCTACAAATGGACAGGCATACCTGGTTTTATTGCACTTTACTTTATTGCAGTATTTACAAATTGGCGTTTTGTGGCAACCTTACAACAATCAAGGCTATTGTCGCCATTTTTCTCATAGGCACAAATAATGGTTAGCATTTTGTAGTAATAAAGTATTTTTACTTAAGTTATATACATTGGTTTTTTTAGACACAATGTTATTGCACACTTATTAGACTACAATGTAGTATAAACATTACATTCATATGCACTGGGAAACAAAAATTTTGTGTTGTTCACTTTATTGTAGTTGTCTAGAATTGAACCTATAATATCTTAAAGGTATGCTGTACTCAAATTTAATAAGTAATAAAAAGTGATATTAATTTCAACACTGTATTTTAGCCTGATATATCCAAACTATTACCATTTTAGAATGTAACCAATATTTAAAAATTATTGTTTCACATTTTTTGTAATAAGTTTTCAAAATCAGGTATGCATTTTACACTTACAGCACATTTTAATTCAAATGCTAAATTTTCTCCAGAAATATTTGATCTGTGCCTAGATTTCATAAAATTTACTGTTGAAAAGGTAGTCACATATCTAAGTTCTTCCAAATGTGTTTAAAACTTTTCCAATAATTGAATTTAACAGCACCTTTTAAACTTAATTAAAATAAAGTTTTAAAATTCCATTTCTCAGTAGTTCTAGTTTTATTTCAAACTAGAGGCCTGGTGCATGAAATTAGTGTATGGGGGGCATCGCTCAGCCTGGCCTGTACCCTCTCACAATATGGGACCCCTTGGGTAGGGTCCCTAGGCCTGGCCAGTGATCAGGGCCTATCTGGGCCTTTTCTTCCCCTGGGGGCTGGCAGCTGGCCCTGCCCCCGCCACTGCCACTGCTTGCCATCTGTGTGGCGCTTCCCCCACCCTGCCCTGCCACCAGTCACCTTCCTCTGCTGGCCACAAGAATGGGATGCAATCCCTTGGCTGGCCTGGGCCTCCCTCTGTGAGCAATCTCCGGCTGCCCCCTCACACCTACCACAGCATCTCTGGCTGGTGGCCTGGGCCTCCTCTGCAGGATGATCATAGCAGAGGCTCCGTGATTGATTGCCCAGTAGAAAGAGGCCCCACCCACCCAGCTGGGGCTCCGTGATCAATCACCGCACAGAGGGTGGCCTGGGTCTCCCTCTTTGGGGTGATGGACTGTGGAGCTCCCCTATCAATTGCCCAACAGAGGGTGGCCTGGGACTCCCTCTGCGCTATCATGAAGCAATGGCAGGGCCCCGACCAATCACGTCATACCCACATTGGCTGCCCTGGCGCCAGTGTATGTCATAGCATGGTCATCCAGAAGGTTGTCCAGATGGTCGTTCAGATGTTCAGTTGTTCAGTTGATTTGCATATTACATTTTTATTATTATAGATTATTATAAATGCTCAATAGCCACATGTAGCTAGTATCTACTATCCTGGAACTTGCACCCCTAGGATACAAAGATTACTAAGTATCATTTAACTCATTCCTCTTCTCCTACAATTTATTTATTTATTTTTAAAGAACTAAGTGTGATGGGGAGAGTTATTAGGGAACTCTGATTAGCCAGCATTGCCACGAAGTCCTTCTTGAAACTGGAGCCTGCTGGTGACTTCTGGGGACTGCCATGAAAGATAATAGGGTGCTACTGAGGAAGCAGTTGAAAATCCAGGGATGAAACAACCCATGCAATTCTCAGGCTTGTTGGCCAGGCTGGATTGTGGATTGGGGTCTGTGTCTGCACAGTAGCTGCCCTGTCACAACCATGCTGATCAGTGTTTCCTTCTGCAGTCAATGTCTTCACCAGCATCTGACAACATGTGTGTCAACTGCATGTGTCAGTGGCATGTTTTATCATCTGCAGCACAGGAATAACAATTTTATATGCTCACAACTTTTATCAGATTAAAACACATTTGAAGTTTCAGTGCTTAACTACCTTTTGAGTGATTGAATATGTGGAAAATGTCTTTCTCAGCCAACAGCATATTTTCCAAATCCAAAATAGTTAAATATCCCTCTCCCCTTCCTTCAAGTTTCCCATTGAATGACACCTCAGATACCATTTTAAAGCTTGAGAAATTAGAGCAGAAATATTTTGGAACAAATAAAAATGAGGTATGTCATCTAACCTAGTATCTAACTACCTGTACCTCATGCAAAACCATCAAAGCATTCAACATTACTTATTTATAATAGAAAACCAAGGTTAGGAACTGATTTCCCCAGAATTCTGTGAGGGTGAAGTATGGCCCTGTGGCTGGCTCTGATGTAAGATTTGAGGCCTCAGGGGAAACTGAAATGACTCTAGATTCTTAAGGGTTTTGAAACAGGTGCAGTCTCTCTTCTTGCCCTCCGGGAAGCGTGCTGTCCACGGTTGGATGAGTGGTTCAGCAGAAGTTCACTGAGCTCTTGGATGAAAATGGAAAATTTCTCCCCAAATGAGCTTATTTTCTGCTGCTGTTGGGTGCAAGGCATCCTTCAGCTATAGCAGGAATTACAGCTTCCATCTGTTCCCTAATGTGAAAAATGTGTGCAGGCCTCTTTGCTACCAAGCTACATGAACTTTAGACATTTAGATCTGCTGACATATTTGAGTCACGGCCCTCAGAATGTCTTTTGTCAATTATTTCATTACATATCCAAATAACCATACTGAGGGTGGTCTGGATTTGTGATCTGTAACAGTGTGGTGCTGACACATTTCTTGACCATGGAACTATCTGTTTTTTTGGCTTTGTTTAGGAGTCAATGATATATAAGTACTCAGTGTATTTAATAACTATAACTTTTGAAGTTAGCACAATGCCGCCAATATGAAAAATTCTTGGGCACAGTTACAGCCAAATCCACATCATTAATTCTTGGCTTCTTCCCAACATCTCCAGTCTTTCACCTTGCTCCATCGTTTTGCTCAGACAAATCAAATATTGCTTTATGCTTAGAGAGCAACTTTCATCAGAAAATTACAAGGCCTCTGTAAACTTTTATTTCTCTAAGTACAAATAAATATCTTCAGAGAGACCTGCATACTTAAGTGTGTTTATTCATACTAGGTTTTTTTCAAAGGGCAAGACAAATTATGGCTTTCTATGTGTTCACTTTGGAATATAGACATGTAATGTGCAGAATTAAATTTGACTTGACATATTTAATAAATATCCCTTGAGTAAATGATTAGACATAGAGTCAGGTATACTCTTGAGAATATGGCCAAGCATTAATTTCTTCTATTAATTTATATACTTGAACATTTTCAGAGTTATATCCTGTACATTAGATGGAGAAATTATTTTCATCAATTAATAACTGTTTCTGACTGTTACCAGGAAGAGAAAATGCTGACTTAATTTCTAGCAGGATTAACTCACCAATTGAAAAAGAGCAAGTTATTTAAGACTTAGCTCACGATTTGTTGAGTTTACATAATTCCACCAATTTATTTCCTCTACATTGACTCATTCTGAATTTTATCTCACTGTTAAGTGCCCTTGTGGCAGAGGCAATGCTAAGTGTTTACCCAATCCCATTTTATTTTCTTCCCAGGTTTACAGACTACATTTCCCAGCATTCCTTGTGGTCTGGTGGAACCCTGTGACTGAGTTCTGACCAATTTCAGCCCTGGCCTTGAAATTTTTCCTTCTAGTCTTCCACATTCTCTCTCTTCCTTTGCTTGTTAGATAGGTGCAGAGAATCAGGTGGAAGACCCTGGGCCTCTGGGAGATGATTGGACTACAATATAGTATGGATTTAGTTCCCTGAATGACTACATGAAGCAGAGCATCTCAGCTGAACTGCCTTAGGTGTGACATCAGCAAGAAATTAAACTTTGTTGTATAAAGCCAGTGAGATTTGGGGATTGTTACACCAGTTATTCTATCCTAACTAATATTTGTATAAATGTAGCAGAAAACCAATACTCTCCTTATATACATTCTAAAAATTGCAAGGGGTCATGGAACATGCAGAACACATTGCGGAGTTTACCAGTAGGTTGTGAAAATGTGTAATGAGTGAACCATGTGGCTCTCTGATCACCATGTCCAATTAAGCCACATGGTTACTATGATATTCTGGTTTGAGTCAGCCTTTTATCCGGGGCAGATGCAACCATGGAGTGTTTCATGTAGTGATGATTTCAGTAAGTGGCTTTCCCAAAGGCGGGAGGAAAGGGTGCAGAAATTTGTATAAATTGCCAAGAACTTCAGTATTTAGCTTCATTTTTTAACTGAGAGGACTTCCTTAACCCACAGCCATGTCTGGGTTGATCACTTCTAATGCCTAATACCCTATGTCTTATCACCATCCATGTTTCTTCATCAGACTTCTTACTTCACTGTCTAGTAATGTCTAGCTCTTGATCTGGAAGCTTCCTCTCTAGATCATATGTTTTAGAGAGCAAAGGCCATTTCAACTTGGCTCATTATTTTATCCCCAGCATTCTGCCCATTGCCTGGCACATACATGTTTTTGATTGAATAATTAAGGGAATGAATGACAATGTGATTTTGGTTATCAGGCATGAGCAATATCCTTAGGATCATTCCTGAGCAAGTGAGACAGTCTGAAATGCTTTTAATTTCCTGATTAGAAATGGGAAACTTAATGAGGTAAACTGATATTAGCTTTGTCAAGAGTCAAAGTAAAAATCAGTATTAGAAATAAGAACAGTTTCTATTTTCAGATTTTATTTTATTAGCCACCATGAGTTTTTAAGAGCTGGAGCTCAATTAATTAATGTCCTGAGTCCATTAGTGAAAGCATTCAAGAACAAAAATATAAGTAGCAGTTAGAGCCAGATCACTTTGTTTATGGACCAGGACAGATCTTGATGTTTTACTCTTTCATGAATTCATTTGCCAAACATTTATTGAGCTGATTCCAGGGCAGAGCCTGGTTCTAGATTCTGGGACAAATGGTACAGAAGACAAAAAAAAAATGACCCAGCTCTCAAGGAGGTTCCAGTCTAGTGGGGAACAGATCAACAGAAATGAGAAAATGTCAGATGGAGATAACATTCTATGAAAAAAATTCAAACAGGTCAATGTGATTAAAAAATGCCAAGTCAGGAAGATTTCATTAGTGGTCAGGAAGGCCTCTGGGGAACAGCTAATTTCATTACATGCAAGCTGAAGCCTACATGGCAAAAAGAAACTAACCACATAGAAATCCAGAAAGAGAACGTTCCAGGCAAAGGGACATCATAAGGTTTTATCTGGCTCTGAGGTGAGAGAGTAGCCTGTTCAGAGAAGGAGGCAAAGAGTGGTTTATGAAGAGCCTCATTTACTATTTCCAAAGTCAGGATTTTAGCCTGTGAGCAATAGGATCCATGAGAAAGATTGTAAGCAGAAGAGAGAAATGAGCTGACATGTGTTTTAAGAAGAACACTGGCTGCCCTGTGAAAAAAACTGCCCCAACACAAGCACCAACTGGGGCCTGATTAGGAGGGTTTGAAGTTGTCAAAGGAAACAACCAGTTTTGGAACTTCTTGGAAGGTAGAAGTTATGACACCTGGAAATGGACTGGACATGGGGATTGAAGCAGAGAGTGTAATCCAAGGCATTCCTGGGTTTCTGGCTTGGGCAATGGTGGTGGAGGTGGGAATACCCTCCTCTGAGACAGGAAACCTTGAGAAGGAACAGGTATGCATAGGAGGCTAAAATGGTCCAGAATGGTGAACCTGAGGTGCACATGGCATTGCAAATAGGGGATGTGCCAGAGACAGGTGAATATGTGACTAGGCCAAGAGAAAAGAAGAGGACATTTTGGAGTAGGCAGTCAGATGTTAGAACACATAGAAAAGATACAAGGAAAGATAGGTCATATCAGATTTCTGAACCTCAACCACTTGATTTTATGTGACTTTTTTTGGCTTCCTTATCCATCTCCTTTTTCAAATGCTGAAGAGTCATTTCTGCCTCTCCAAACTGGTCTTCCCCAATCTTGACTTCTCCTAGTCTCCATTCTGCTTCTTACCCATTGGCTATTCTCCTCAGAGATCTCTGCCTTCCTGTCACATGGTCTTGCTGCTTCCTTTATTTTTTTTCTTTGCAGCTCAATGAAATGATGGCTTATGCCCTGAACATTACTGATGAGGAGGGTGCTGCTGGAGTCTGTATGCAAGTCTGGATGTATGTGCAAGCTCTGCCATTCTCTAGTTGTGTGGTCCAGGACACCTTTTCCTCATATAGAAAATGAAGGGATTGAACTGAAGAGCACTTTGAGTTTTAATGTTTTCTGAATCTAAGTTGTCTCAGCTCCCAGGGTGAAGTGAGTGCATTCTTCCAAAATTGACAGTAGGAGCTGGTATAATAGCCATCAATACCTGAGAGAGAATAACTTTTGTTCTTTTTTTGGGGGGCGTGTAGAGAGGCTGTTGTTATTTATTTATTTGTTTGTTTATTAACTTTTTAATTGAATTTATTGGGGAGACATTGCTTAATAAAATTATATAGGTTTCAGGTGTACAGTTCTATAATACATCTTCTGTATTGTGTGTTCACCACCCCAGGTAGCTTTTGTTCTTTTGTGCAAGGCCCTGTGGAAGCTGGGTGGGCTGCAGCTGTTCAGCTTTAATTAAAAACATACACAAACTTCCTGCTTTGTTTCTATTTCAAACTTTGACCATCTGACAGAGGACATCTGAATTCCTAAGAGTCCAGTGTAGGTGTTAGGAGGTACTATTCCACAGGCCTAATGCAACCCCTCCTCTTGCTTCCCAAATTTTATATATTGAGGGCAGGAGAAATTTCAAAGTCTTAGAGACACAAGGAGAGAATGTACTTTGGTTTTGAAGCCATTGGCAAGCAGGTTCCAGTGCACAATTATCCATCCCCAATTGAGGGCTCCTTAGATGGCAACATGTACTTATGAATGAGTCCAGTGTTTAGACAAACATTTCTGAGTAGCTTAAGAAAGGAAATAGGTCTGTATATTATGAAGACAGTCTACCTACTGTCTGTAGTGATCCTGAAGTAACATTACCTCCTCCAACAAAGGCAGGAGTCAGAACCTCCAAACAAAGCCATATTTTAGAATCTCAGGCAGCTGTCATCTTACTTCAGGGTGTGGCACTTCAGGCCTAAGGTGGCATCCATCTCTGCTCAGGGGTAGGCTTAAGTTCATAATCTCCAGCTTGTTCACCAGGTGAACAAATTATAACAAGAGATGGGCTGTGATTCCACTCAGTAGTAGTGGTGGCATACATAGCAGGGCCCAGAACAAGGATCCTGGCAGATGTAGGACATGATAGGTATTGTAGTCCAGCTGGCCACACACTTTGGGTTATGGATTCAAGCAAGTGTGAGAAGTCTAGGAGTCTGGAACATCAGAGGTAGAGGCAAGGCACATGGGAGAGTTCCATGTGAGTTTTGATGCCAGAGCAGAGAAGGACATGTCAGTGACCTCTTTTATGCCCCATGCAGAGTGTTGTTGGCTCTCCAGACAGGAAGATGGGTGTTAACATGAGGCAGAGACAGATACTTCTCACCAGTGTCAATGTTCTCTCTTTTTCCTGTGCTTACTACTAGATCACCATTCCTACCATTCCTTGTGGTTAGTGGAGTCAGGCTGGACTATGAGCCTGGGCTTTCCCCCCATCTTTCTTGTGCATGCTCCTGTGTGAGGAAGGGCAGGGGGAATGGAGCTGAGGTAAAGCTAGGAGATGTAGCTGACTCCTGATTAAGATGGGGGCTAGGGTGCTGGGTCTTCTGAGAGGTCTTTATAGTCTCCTCCCAGAGACCCATGTGAATGAATGGATGCAGGCATGAGTCCTGACTGACAGGAAACTCAGCTTTTGGAAGTAACAGGAATGGCAAAAAGTGACTTCTTGACTGGAGAATTGTCTCACAGGCCTGCTTATAAGGTCACATTAATAGCCCCTAGACAGTGGTGCCCTCATCATAAATCCTGGCTTGTCAGTCTGTCTGCTAACATTTTCTCTCAGACACCCTTGGGAACACAGCACACAAACTGGCTCATTCCCACCCTCCATGCTCTTCTTCACCCTATCCCTGCCCCCTCTCTAGCTATACTCTTGGCCATCACTATCAATACAATGGGCTGGGTCTCCATTGCACACTAGCTCAACTCACCTCTAGAGTCATCATTTATGGTATAGTCCTCAAGCTAAAGTCCCGTCAAGGTCAGGCATATAGCTTAAATGTGGGACAGAACCAGTATCTAAACTAATAAAAGCGGAATAGTAAAATTAACCATTTCTCCGGGACGCCCACAGCCAATCAGAACGGCTGTATGCAAATTAGCCCAGCCAACATGGCGGCCGCCACTCACGGACCTGAGTAAACATTTAGGCAGCGTCAGTTGCAGCAGGAGCGAGAGCGAAACTACCTGCTTGCTGGCTCCTTAGCCTTTGTTTGGCCTGAAGCAAAAACGCACATTTGCAACAATTAAGTG